>BMAV01006702.1:42520-74426 GCA_019973955.1 Trichonephila inaurata madagascariensis
TTCTCAGAAATTCTTTATATATATATATATATATATATATAAAAAATAGAGACCTAACTGAAATACAGAAAACTCCCCCCACCCCAGAAAAGGGAAAAGAGAGCTTCTAATCTTGAGGTCAGACCCAAAAGTACCATTCTCGTCAACTGGATATTTTTCTCTTCTCGTTCAACTTTCTCCCTCTTTTTTTCGCCGACATTTCGGAAGTGCTCATCTATTCTTTCTTTCCTGAACTCCCCCGCCCCATTCAGCTTTTTGTTGTTGTCTCCGAAAAACCCTCGTCTCAGCGACCACGAAAGGAATCCACTGTGACGTCAGAGAAGACCCAACAGTGTTTGAGTTCGAGAATACAAAGAGGAAGAATTCACTCTCTGGTGTCATTTCTTTTTCTTCGAGACAAAAAAGTAGGGATTAAAGCTCTGAGAAAGCAACTTGCCTCCGATGAAAAGGAGCCTCTATTAGTAGAGGTGTCCTCCTAATCTTTTGGGATTAGAAAAAAAGAGGGGGGGGGGGGGGGGGAGGGCGCGAGCGCAAACGATTTTCTCTTCGAGAGAGGGTTCTTGATTTCGGTTTATCGAAGCATTCGAAGGGAGGGTTGGGGGAGAAAGTGAGTTTTTCAATTCCTCCTGCCGTCCCTCATTCAAAGAGATTTATTCTGAGATGTAACTGGGATTCCTACGTTACAGGAATCTTCAGATTGTAGTTTTGGGCGTCAAAATGTACAAAATCGAAGCGATTACCTCTACACGGTGTTATTACGAAAGCACGATGCCTCTTTCTGGCTATATTCTTTTGAAGCAATCTCATCTAACTTACAGTGAAAATATTAACGTTAATTCGTTGCATATAAAATGCTTGTCAAGTTTCCTGGTGGCCATTTACATAAACAAAATTCATCTGCAATGATTTTTGTAATTCAGTAGAATCAATCCATTCCACAAATCTATTTTATTCAATTCCAACTATTATATATAATTCACACTCCCACTCTCTATATATATATATATATATATATATATACTAACTGTCCTAAATCAGTAATGTTCATGGCACTGTAGCATCCATTTTATATTTATTATCTCGATTACTCTTTTGTCCTTCATTGTGTGATTTTCCTGCTGTCTATGTGTTTGTCGAGTTTATTGTTTGGATGTGATCTCTTGTTAGTAGAGAATTGACCTATATATATATATATATTTGTTCAAATTTTCAATTGTTAATAAAATACTTTCTACTATCCATTCAAGTTCAAATACATTTTTTAAACTTGTAGTGGATGACATTTAATGTTAATACATTTTTTCAAATGTTAATTCATTAATTAAACTAAAAAAGGAATAAAAATAGTAACAAACAAGAATAACAGCCCAATAGCATATACAGAAAGGAAAATGAAAAATTGCAAAGGAAAACGCTATCTATTTTTCCACTTAATAGTGTGATTCTGTCATATGAAAATACATATTTATATTTATTGTAATTATTTAATTAAAAGTAACTAAAACAAAAATTTTCTTTGTTAACCTAAGAGGAACTGACTTATAACTTTTTTTTTATGTAACTTGTAGTAGACTCTAACATTATAAAATTATACACAACAAAGTAGAAGATAGTGTAGTTTTGTAAAACGAGATTCAAATGATAAAGTCGACACTTGACTCTTTTAGGACCAGTTTTTCGGGAATTTTTATTCAATCAGGAAGGTGAGGAATGTGTTTTTTACGTTACGCCATAAAGCCACACGAGGGCTGCTAGGCGGAGTGCCCTAGTGAACCGAGCTCACCCGAAAGAGGTTTAAAGCTACAAAACGATCCCCCGGGAAACTACCACCCCCGCGTTCAATCTTTATTGAGCAAAATCATAGTTTACATTTGATATGTTAGCACACATTAAATTTATATATAATAAATTAAAGGTAAATGAAACGAAATAGTTATGTTGTTGCAACACATACAAAACTGAAAATAATAATAAAGAACATAAAGGGTAAGAGAGGATTCATTATTTTTTTTTTCAGCATTCTTGCAAATACTCAAAAGTAATATAACTACATCGTACAAAAAAGAAGAAAAAGAAAGGTAGGAAACGTTTGGGAAAGGAGGAAAAAAAAAAAGAAAAAGGAGAGGAGGGGGAAAACCCACTTGTGAGAGTACGGATCCAATCCTACCAAAGGAATTTGATCCCGGATTGTAGAGGCAATTTTAATACATGATTTTAGTTAAGAGTGAATGGAAAGATTTCTACTGATAAATTGGAGCCAGGGTTTCTTAGCATTTCGAGATGGAGAGGCCCAATGGAAACCCTTAGTCAGAGGACATGCGAACACATAATGGTCAGCGTCCCCAACAGATCCACAAAGACAATTGGGAGTTGCTTTTAATTTGAAGCGATGCAAATAAGAAATAAATCGGCCATGGTTTGTTAAGAAATATGTGACATAACTGGAATGGGAAATTGATATCAAAACTGCGTTTGGGAAAGGAAGATGTGACTATTAAGCCAGTATTAGAGTTTGACCACCAACTCTCCTAGACCTCAACTAATTTATTTTGATGACATAAGAGCGAGGGGTGAGGACACTCACCTCTACACCATTAGTAATAATGACTTTAGCAAAATGATCTGCAATATCATTGAAAAAATTATTATGCGCCTTTACCCAAAAAATGTTATAAAAGTTGCGGTACATAGAGCGTTTATTCTTTATTGAATTAAAATGGGCAGGGCTGTTTGGCGATGGATCTCGTCATTTTTAACCATGGTCAAGTGAAGAAGGCGCGAGATACCTCATCTTGTATCCCATTCTACAAACTTCTACACCACGCCAACGTCAGGACTCATCGACAAATTTAACATATATCAGGCACTTTCTCTATACACAAAAATTACAAAATAAATACATTTGAAATTTCTTTCATGTTTTTTGATTTAAATATACTGAAAATATTTCATGTACTTCCCAAATGGGAAAATATTGAGCCCTGCGATTTATAATGAAGTGATCCCATTCGAATGTTTCAAATATATAACATGGAAACCCTTCTGAAAGTGTCGATGGGCAGACAAAAAGTGAATAGTCTGTCTGGACAGTTTTAAAAAAGCTCGTCTCGAATGCATTTGATAAATACACACAGAACATTCAGAAAATATGGACGCTGGGGCTCTATTGAAATATATAAGATATTCAAAAGAGTTTTTTTTACTTCAAAAATATAGATCGTAATAATAGTCATTATATGTATAAAATGATAAATATATACAACGAATTGAGGAAAAGGTTGGCAGGTTTCGTTTTTGTATTTTAAAATATTCATTTATGTTAAAAAGTAGCCAAATCCTTGTAATGTTATTCCTTTTGGGAAAATATTTATGATTACTCTATACATTTTGTATTCTAACAGCATATTCGATAGAATTTTTTTCGAATATTCTGTTAAAATTCAACATAAATTTTAATTCCTTATAAATCGATAAAATTATCCAAGATGAATAAGTTTACAATAAAAAAAAAATGTTAAAGAATTTAATGGAACTTTTTATCTAAATTTATTTTTTATGAGTTCAAATGAAGTATTTAAAATCTGTCAAGCTCCACATTTTCGTCTATGTTCGTTCTTTCCTTGGATGAATGAGATAGGTTGTGCCTGTGTCGATTTCGTTCCGATGGTGCAAAGAATGGTTTCGAAATTGAATAAACCTTTTAATTTGAACTAGGATGTAACAAGTATATATTATCACGTAAAATCTTTGCAATCTAAATTTATTGAATCAATAAAGAGTACAGAGTACTTTTTCTATTACACACAAATCCAGTTCAGTTCTAATAATCAACTGCATAGTTTACTTTTTTTGCGTGTGAGTATGGTTATCTTCACGAGTCCAATCGTATCGATTGGATCGCTTTTTGGTATCGATTTTTTTCAATTACTCTTTCCACAATGCCAAATATAGGACACAACAAAGGCTATTACTCATCAGATTACTCCTTTCTCTTCCCTTAAAAGCCCTCGTGTAGCCGAGTAGTGTGACATTAATATACAGGGGTGATCAAAGGAATGAATACATACTTTAAGACTGAATAATATGTTAATTCCACAAGATCCCATTGGCTATAAAGTTAAGTTGCAAGTGTTGGTATTAACAGATGGCATTAGTGTTTCGAAGTATTCAACAAGAGTTCTGCGATAGATGACGCTTGAGTTTCATTAGGGAAAGTGAGACCATGGCGCAAGTACACCTGACTTTTGAGCAGCGAACAAGCATTTTGAAATGGTTTTGGAAGTTGCAGAATATCAATGAAGTGTAACGACGTTGGAGGAGACAATATGGAACGGAAATATGACCAACAGGCTTAAGTATTGCTCACCTTCGCGATAGGTTTGGAACTATTGAATATGCATGAGTGACGATCAGATTGTCTACTACATCACCAAGCGAAGTGTCTTCTGTTGCAATGTTAGATTCATTCGCACGGTCACACCAAAAATCGATATCACAATGTGCAGATAAAACAGGTGCGTAGGTCTTATTTTTCACAGACCATACACTAAACATTGCGCCGGGTTGGATGAAGGAATCACCTGACTTGACTTTTACTTATGGAGTTATATACCTCAAGAAGGTAGTGCACTAGCGGAACAGTGCTATGAAATTGAAAGGGCTAGTCACGCAATTAATGCAGCTACTCTTAGACACAAACATGTTGGGAGGCGGGTGGATTACAGCTTGAACACTTGTTGTAACTTTGTCATTTTTACTCACTGACTTCTGCACTTTTTTCTTTATCAAAGTTGTGACGCTCACGCGCCTTTTCTTTAACATAACCTCTGGGTTCTTTGGGGGCCAAGATTAATGACAACTCTTTTCCAACCAAAGCCCAAGAAGCGAAATGTGAAAAAGAAATGCAAATAAAATACCTTTTAAATAACGGGTTTCAGTAAGTGAGATGGCAATTTTGGGGAATGGTATGTGTGAAAGAGACAAGTGTGAATTGACAACCAATCGTGAGTTACCTGGAAAACAAGACATTAAAACAAGGTGTAAAATGGTGTAAAATTTATTGTGTCTGTCACGAGTTCAAATTAAAGTGGAATATTAAATTTAATTTTAAGATGAATAATGAAAATTAAAGTTAAGTATTAAAAAGTAAAGAAGTTAAAATGAGGATTCAAGATTAAAATTTAAATAAAAATTAGAAAGTTAGGAGATTCAGAAATAAAAATTTAGGCACGTAATTTCTTAAGGGTCAGGTGGACCTTTGAATAAATCCCGTTTTGATTCTTGGAGGGGATTGTGACATCTCACGCGTCCTTTCTCTAACATAACCTCTGTGTTCTTTGACGGCCACGATTAATGGCAAATCTTTTCTAACCCAAATCCAAAAAGTGAAACGAAGGCTAGATGCAAATAAGATAACCGTTAAAAGGATAGAAGTTTTAGTGAGCGGGATGGCAATTTAGAGAAAGTTCAGTTCAGAGAAGATAGAAGTGTTGACTGACGGCTTACCTAGAATCAAGACACAATCTAGCCATTCAACCAAGGTACATACCATTGTACGCCAGCCTAGAGAAATATCCAAAGTTGATTGGACGTTGAGTATTCAACCAAGGTAGGAAGATTATATTCTGAACGCTAATATATTATTGAGATTGAGAGTAGGCGGATATAATATAATTATATTGATAAGTGATCTAATTGCGCGATCTGTGTTAATTAAGGCTACGTGTTTTGGTTTATTCTCACTTAATATAAGTTTGTTTGATATCTAAATAATTTAAGTTAAATTCTTAATAAAAGTCATATTAAGAATTCTAAAATGTCTCATCATTTCGAGAATCCCACACCTCTTCCTTACGCTGAAACCCTTCGACAGGGTCTACGAAGATCGACCATGTCGCCATTGTAGAATTGAATATTCGAATTAGGGAGTTTGAAAAGAATTGGTTGCTTCATGTGCTGACAGATTAGGAATACCCATGTATTCTCGGGGTAGATTTCATAAGTGGATCAAAGATTGTTTTGGACTTTAATCGAAAAACGTTAAAGATTCCCGATTCGCAAATAGATAAGGTGGTTAAAACATTTGAGGAAGGAAATGTAGAAATAGATCTGTCTAGGAAAAAATTGGCGAATAAGCAAAAACAGGAGTTACAAATTTTGTTTAGTAGTTTTAAGGGATTGTTCTCAGATAAACGAGGGCTTACTCATGTTTTATGCCATGAAATTTATACGGGAGATAGTTCACCGGTTGTTTCTAGGCTGTTCCGCTATGATAGGCAAAAGTAAGCGATACTCGATTATCATATTGAGAAAATGTTTGAAGAAGGAACCATAGTTCCAATTCAATCCCCGTACGCGTCACCAGTTGTGTTGGGTAAAAAAAATAATGGGTTACCACCGGATAATCCGGAAGCATATAGATTTGCGGTTGACTATAGGAAACTTAATTCAGTCACGAGGTATCCCCGCTATCCCTTACGGTTAATAGATGATATAATAACGAATATCCCCTATACGACAATAATGTCATCTCTTGATCTAAGAAGTGGCTACTTTCAAATGGCAGTAAACCCAGTGAGATTGTTAAGACCGCGTTCGTAGTAAAAAGTGGCACCTACGCATTTTGGGTGTATGCCATTTGGCTTATCAGGGAAGGCTCCCAATTTTCAGAAAGCGATAGAGATTATTTTGAAACCGGTGATAGGGTGGTTTGTGAATATATATATGGATGACGTAATTATCTCGTCTATATCATTCACTCAACATGTTGAACATTTAAGGGAACTTTTTAGTTTATTACAAGATGCAGAGGATTGACATTAAACAAAAAAAAAATATATAAAGTTTGCTGTGATGAATTGAAATATTTAGGATTGATTATTAGTAAAGAGGGAATCAAAACGGATGAGATAAATGTTCGAGCCATACTTATGATGAAACCAACGCGTAATTCCAAGGAGGTATTAAAATTTTTGTATATGTCCCAGTGGTACGCGAAATTTATTAAGAATTACGCTGATCTTTGTGAACCCTTTTATAAACTTAATCAAAAATTTAAAAAAAAAATTGGGGTCAATTGAGGCGCAGAAGACATTCGACGCGTTCAAGGCGGCCATTTAAAAGGAGCCACTTTTAAAATTGCCGGATTTCAAAAAGCCTTTAGAGTTATTTACAGATGCAAGTTCAATAGGTGTGGGAGCGGTTCTAAATCAGGAACAGAGACCAGTTGTGTTTGATTCACGTACACTTAGCAACTCTGAGAGGGATTATGCGGTAACCGAGAGAGAATGTTTATCAATAGTTTGGGCACTGAATAAATTCCGAAAATATTAAGAATCACTGCCGATTCAAGTTATTACTGATCACGCTGCTTTAACGCGTTTAACTCACGAGAAAAATTTGTCGAGTAAGATGATCAGATGGGCACTCAAATTAACAGAATTTAATATAGAATGGGAACATAGGCCTGGAACTCAAAATGCGGTGGCGGACGTTTTATCAAGAAACCCGGTTGAAAGTATAATGGGAGAGAAAGTTAATTGCGCAATAATCAGAGATTTGGTACTTACGTCGCGAGAACAGTCAGTAACAGAGCAAAAGAATGACCTAGAATTAGGTCATATCTATAGATATTTAATAAACCCGGAAGATACCTCAGTTAATGCGACGATGTATGAGAATTGGTCCAAAGACTTCAAACTTATCGAGAGCTTGTTATTTTATGCGAAATATGTGACTTCACTAGGTGAAAAGCGAGCATACATTCCAAAGTCTTTAAGGAATGAAATAATGAGAGAACTTCACGACAAGCCCATAGCAGGTCATTTTGGTCGTTTTAAGACTTATCATAAAATAAGGGAAGTTTGTTATTTCCCGTATATGAGAAAATTTATTGATCAATATGTCTCTACATGCCATATGTGCCAAGTTAATAATTATAAAAACGCGTTACCAGCTGGTCGATTAAATCCGATTGTATCAAATTATCCAAATCAGATAGTTACGTTAGATTTGTTAGATCCGTACCCTACATCGAGAGTGAGACGTAATCGATATGTTTAGTAATTACCGATCATTTCAGCAAATGGACTGAAATCATACCTCTTAAAAAGGCCTCGGCTCGTGTAATAGTGGATACTTTTTTTGATAATTTTATTTCACGTTTTGGAGCTCCAATAAAATTAATAAGTGATAACGGTCCCCAACTTATATCCGAAATTTTTGAACATTTAAGTGAAAGATTAGACATAAGGCATGCGAAGACTGTTGTATATAGGCCTCAAGCAAATAGAACCGAACGCGTGAATCGTGATCTTGTGCAAATGATTGCAAATTATGTAAATGATTAACATGATACTTGGGACGATTCTTACATGAGTTTACTTATGCTATTCGTACAGCCGTAAATGAAACGATAGGAAAAAACCCTGCAGAATTATTTTTGGGTCGAAAGTTCATTACCCCATTTCAAAAATTAATTATGGTATCGGACGGAACTGAGTTTGCAGTAATAGATATTGGGAGATTGTTTGATGAGGCCAGAGGAAACACAAAAGCTAAACATGCAAATGGGAGAAGTATTATAATTGACGCAGGCGCGATTTACAAATTAAGGTGAATGACTGGGTCTTGATAGAAACGCAACTTTTAAGTTCAGGGTATTCGTATAGGGTGTTAGAAGTAAGAAAGAATAATGTCATCATATGGCGGTCGGGAAAAAGGTTAACGGCCAATGTCGCTCAAGTGAGAATATATCGTCATAGGAAATGTGACGATATTGAGATAGGAACAGGTAGTTCGGTTAACAATAGTTCACGTCAGGAATCGAATTGTTGGGAAAGCGTACAACGAAGATCAAATGAGTCGCAATATGGTAGGAAGAAGGAGTCAGATGTAAAGCGTGAGTTTGAGGAAAAAGGGATAAATATTAAGTCAAATCAAGGTAAGAGACACACAGGTAGGGCCGATAAGCGCGCGGACCGCTTATCAGATCACTACCTAGCTCTTTTTCAAATTATGAAAAATAGATCAAAAGAAAACGCCAGGAAAGATTATGATATAAGCGATGACGTGGATCTTGGTCAGGTGAACCACAAAGAAAGATGCAGAAACGTGTAGACCATAAAAAAAGAAAATTATCGTCAAATAATACTACTAATATTTATATAAGTAGGAAAAGGAAGCGAACGGAAGGAGCAGTAGTTCAAGATAGAGAGAGGTATAACCTCAAACCGCGAAATGGGCGGAATCCGGAGTCCCGACTAACCATTAAGGTGAAGTCAAATCAAGCAAGTCCAGTTCGAGCCAGGAACAGCCGAGGAGAAAACTGCAGACACTACATCAAGAAACAGGCAAGATCAAGGAGCAGGAAGACCAACAAAACAGAAAATCCTCAGCAAAGTAGCCAGGAAAAGAGAAGAGGAGCGAAGACCAACAGTACATTATCCTTGGAGGTTCTAGTGGGAGACACCAAGCCATAAAAATCAGGTTGTATCGTTTCATTTTATATTCTTTCCAACAAGTGGTCGGAAGAATTTTTGCAGAGAAGGAAGTCTCGGGTGATCTTTAGAAATTATAATCCAAGCAAAAGTTGACACTGCAATGAGTGTATTTTTTTGTTGAACTTTTGACTTGTAAATTTTTTTTTCTCAATTGATGGAGAAAACAATTGTAATTATGCATTTGTTTACTTTGATGTATGACTTCTCTGAGATGCGACAATTCCTTTGGTTATTTGTTTTAATGATTTATTGAAAAATGTTTGCAATTGTATAGTGTATATATATATTGTTGTATTGTTTTATATTAATGTACATCTGCTTCGGGGAATTGCGGCTTAAACAGGATACTAACAATAACGACACTGCGCTACTGATGGCGAGTTTATTGGAAGGACCAAATGAGGTGTATATATGAAATATAGTTGCAATGTAAAAGTGGTATATAATGTATAAAAATTGTTAAATGTACTGGTTTTTTGTAAAAATGTGTTATTCTCAGTAACTTACAGAGTTTTTATTTCAGGGTGACAGACCCTGAATTTGAATTTGAAAACCAAGTCTCAAAGTTTTTGTAACCTCAAATGTAAGGAATAGCAATGGAATAAAAGAAGATTGTTATAGTAGTTTAAGTAACATTAAGTAGTATTTAAGTTGAGTTAAGTTAGTTAAGGAGCATGCTGACCTCGTTCTTATCGTTATCCAAGTCAAAGATGGTTTTTCCCCGCTCACTCCGCTCAGATGAGGTATGCCCACATATGTAAAAGTGAGAATCTACCATGATTAAAATGCATAATTGTTAATGTTGATCTAGTTAGTTGAGTAAAATTTACTGTGACTGTCAAGAGTTCAATTTTAAGGAGGAATATTAAAAATAAAATTTTAGATGAATAATGAAAATTAAAGTTTAAGTCGAATATTGAAAATTAATAGTTAAAATGAGGATTCAAGGTTAAAATTTAAATAAAACTTAAAAAGTGAGGAGATTAAGAAATAAAAATTTAGGCACGTAATTTCTTAAGGGCCATTAAGATCCTCGAATAAATCACGTTTATCTTCTTGGATTGGGTTGTGACGGGCTCACGCGTCTTTTCTTTAACATAACCTCTGGCTTCTTTGGAGGCCAAGAATAATGGCAACTCTTTTCCAACCAAAACCCAAGAAGCGAAATGTGAAAAAGAAATGCAAATAAAATAGCTTTTAAATAACGGAAGTTTCAGTAAGTGAGATGGCAGTTTTGGGGAATGGTATGTGTGAAAGAGACAAGTGTGAATTGACAGCCAATCGTGAAGTTACCTGGAAAACAAGCCATTAAAACAAGGTGCATACCATTGCACGCGCGCCCAGACGTTTCCACATAAGATTGAATCTAAATTTGGATTAAGGTAGGAATGATTATTTGATATTAGGACTTGTAATATTATTAGAAGTGACAGTAGGCAAATTAAATAATTATAGTGGTCTAAGTTACGCAATTCGGTTTAACTATTACTGTGTGTTTTTGTTCATTGTAGATTCTCGCTTAGTTATTATTATCTAAATTGTTAGACAATTAAGTTCTATTCTTAATAAAGTCATATTAAGAATCAAAAATGCCTATTCCTTTTGCAAACCCTACACCTCTAGCTGACGCTGACAATCAAAGATACGGTCATCATAGGGGGCGGTATCACAAAGTGTGCATATAATCCTTCTCTTCCCATTCCATTCGGTCTGAACCACGCAACATAGAGCAACGCGTTGGAGTCTCGGTCAAGATGCGCCGGCCACGCAGCTTTACATTCGTGACATTTCATTCAAAATTGGGAAATACTGTGAGTCATGTTATGAAGGACAACACCAGAAGCTCAGGACATTTTAACCGAAAATGAAACATAAAATATTAGGAAATGTATGTTGAATAATAGTGCTGTGGTTTGGAATTCTGGAAAATGCGATACTAGCTAATGTGTTTCTTTGGACACCTGTGAAATTAATTCTGTCGGTTGCAAAAAATCTACATCCATTGTAACATTAATGTAATTAAACTAAATGAATTAATTTTTTTAATATTATATATTATGATCTAGGAAATACAATGCATTAAAATATTATATATTTTTTTTAAATTCAAAGTAAATGACCGTTTGAAGGATTCACCTCTTTCCAGCTATTTTTCCTGTACACAATTTTGCACTTTTATACTAATATTTTAATAAAAACATAAGATTTTCCATAATGAACTTTTGTCAAATGAGCCTAAATTCAGATTTTCTAAATATTATTTATAGACAGTGGTGTAACGTAAGCCCCAGAAAAAAAACCCGCATCACTGGGGAGGGGGGGGGCGTAGGATTCTAGGGGAGCCAAAATCTGACAGCAGGGGGCTCTAATATTCTCCGTTACGCCACTGTTTTGAGAATTCTGCTAAGAAATTTCTCTTCCCATTGTTTTTACATTCCTTTGAGTGGATTTTATTCTCCCCAAAAGATCTTCGTATCACGAGGATGCTCGAAAACTGATTCTTCAAACGAGAAACATTCATTGCTTGAGATTTCGTTTCACTTGCAAACTAAGAAGAGTCTTGTCTAACGGGTAGTGGGAAGTAAGGTGAGAATAGTGAGTGAATATCAACTATTCAGCTACCAACACGAGGTCTTTTAGCGACGGACAATCAAGTGACGAGGACGACACCTGAACTGGCACCGTACCAACGGGAGGACGTTTGAGCCTCGACCTATTTAAGGTCCAGCGGCTTCTTCTGCACGGCGGGACTTCAGCGGTACAAGGCTCGACATCATGCCCATTACCTTGACCACTCGGCTCACGTGGAAATAAGGGAAACTCTCTCGAAGTCAGTTTGTGTTATGCACTCTCAAGAACTGTGAGAGATCTCCTCGCATTTAATGGTCTTTTGTTTAGCGGTATTAAGTTTTCTAATAAAGTACATAACTATAAAAAGTATATCTGGCGTTTTTCAATTCATTTCACTCTCTCTGTATATATATTGTTCAAATTTTCAATCGTTAATAAAGTACTTTCTATTTATCCTTTCAAGTTCAAATATATATTTTTTAAGAGTTGTAGTTTTATGACACTTGATATTAATACAGTTTTTTCAAATATTAATTCATTAATTAAACTAAAAAATTAATAAATATTAACAAACAAAAATAATAGTCCAACAGCATATGCAGAAAGGAAAATTGCTGGTTGTGCCCCAGTGGCGCAATGGATAGAGCGTTGGAATTCCAATCCAAAGGTTGTCGGTTCGAATTCCACATGGGATGGCCTAACTTCTGAGAATGTAATTTCTTTTTTACTATACTATTTTATTGGAGTAATTTTATTTAATGAATAAATACATAGTAACAAACAAGAGCAAAAAAAAATAGTCCAACATTCTATATAGAAAGTAAAATGGAAAAGTACAAGGAAAATCGCTTCCTATTTTGTCACTTAAGGGAGTGATTCTGTCTTACGTATATACATACTTACATTAATTGTAATTATTTAATAGGAAGTAACTAAAATAAAATTGTTTTTTTGTTGACCTAAGTAGGAAATGACTTAATTTTTTTTTTACATTACATGTTGTGTAAATATTAACGTAATTTGTAAATGGTTTATAAATTGAAAATACTTAACTTTGTAGAAAAGGATGGTTTTCCAATATTTCATGTGGTTGATATGCTAAGTAGTTCAAAACGGATAAAAATATTATTTTAATTGATTTTTATCAAAAAAAATTTGAGAGGGTGAAAAGAATTAAAATGTTAACTGTCGAAAGTCTAATCCCAGTATGTTCCTCTACCCAGCGAGCTCTCGGGTTTAAAGAAAACACACACCCTTTGTCTTACTTTTTTTTTAAGACTCCTTACCTTTAATGACCATCCATTCAATGGACTGTCCCATTTTGAAGCCAAACGACGGTTACTCATGACGGACTTCTTAAGTGTAAACTACGGTCAAGTGTAGAAAACGACACCTGATCTGGAGTCCCGTTTTCCAAACATCCACGCCCCACCAGCGTGAGGACTTTGATCACCGATAGCGCATCAGCCCTTTGCATAATGGATCTTTAGTGGCACCAGGACTCGAACTCACGAGTTCATGAATAGGACCCTTCGGCTACCGCAACCACGGCTCGTCTATTTAAAAACACACCCCGTAGTCGTTACTAATGCCCCCTGATCGAGGACCACGAAATTCATCATGGTAAAGGGCTAAGTGACGCCTGTCGTTATCTGTAGCTTTGAGCACCATACAGGTGACGGAACGATTTAGCTCGGTTTCACCCCAAATTTGAGGGAGAACACCCTGCGGGTAGTCAGGGGCCTCCCACCTCTCTTCCCCTTTCACCAACCTCACGAGAGGACTTGCGGTTCGATGGTTATTTAAAGTACCTCCATGCCGCGAAGACACTATACATTTACAAACACATCCATGTCTTCTCCGGGATTCGAACTCAGACCCAATCGGCACAGCAATCAGCGTCGCTAACCACTTTACCGGATGGGTGACTAAAACATACTAAATGATCTATACTAAACGGAAATAAGATAGAAATGAATTAAAATAGGATTGTTTAGTTTGAATTACGTAAGTTAAAAACAGATGGATGGAAATATTTGTGCATCCTCTATCACAAGTGAAATTTAAAGTGTGTATCGTTTAATATTTGTATATTCTTATTGTCAATTCTTAAGTGCTCAAAAAGCAGCTTACACTTTGGTACACCAATTGATAAATTTGCTCCCATCGATTCGAACCCATTGTTTTGTGTGTAAAACGTATTCATTAGAATGAGTTGGGCGTTCATTAAATGATGTGATACACATGAACATTCAATAATTCCGCTTTTTATCAATCCTAAGCGAATATTATTATTTTGAAATTTTGTCCTTAAATTTCAAGATTAAATTTTAGTTTTGTATTCAATATATTTTTCTTTTTAAATTATCTTCTGTACAAAAACAAATCTTTAGATCGGGACAAAAAACATGACAAAAATCTATAATGTGTGCGATAATTAAATCCCAAATTTAAAAAAATGATTACTAATACTTTCATTGAATTTGAAATGGACAAATTTTCCTAATGCATACTTCCTTTGTATATTAGTCAGCATGTGTGTGAATGTTGCACGAGAAGGCATATAATATAATATATACTCCGTAGTAAATTGAGTGTATATGCTGCTCATTATCCTACTTTAAGATCCCTTTACATATCATTAATGATGATAACATTGCAAATACACAAAGTTACATATTTAACACAGGTCGGAGAATCAATTTTCTTTTCAAAAATTTCAAATAAAAATGTGCCACTCTTTAAAAAATAAAAAGAAAGTTACTTACCTAGAACTGGAGTATCATTTTCAAGTTCCACCAACACACTTCCCGATAGAAAAGACCCCGGTAAATACAGGAGAGTGTCATTGTCCAGAATGATAATGAACTTTTTCAGCTTTTTACTGGTTCGGCTCGACGTCACTTCCGTTCTCACGTGACCACTGGTCGCACTGTACCACATTTTGCTTCAGGAGTGTTTTACGACAAATTTTTTTTTATAAATCTCACCGTAGTCTTTATTTATATCATCCTAGTTGCTTCATTGATTGTACTAATATCAATTCTTCATTGTTTGAATGTTTCGGTAAAGACAGAAAGCGTCAGTAAGGATTTTGACGTATCTCTTGAAAATGAATTACTAAAGAGAAGTTCTGGTTTCAAATACTACAATTTATTCTAGATTACCACACAGGAAGAAAGTGTCTCTGAAGTTAATTCACTGTGAGAACAGATTACTTAAAAAGATTTCTTTAACGAAAAATTTTTATTCTTTAATACAAATAATCTAAAAAAAAACGTGTTAATTAATATTCATTGCCTCTGAATTTAATTTGCAGATTTACATTTGAAACACCAATTAAAATTCTAATGAAGAAACATGATTATTAGCTTTAAATAATAATAATAACTTAGAATTTGTTGTATCCGAATATGCATAAAATCTCACCTTCCACGCGGAACGACACTTTTATCTCCAGATTTTTCAGTCGAAGTTGTTCTTTGAAATCATTTATCAGACACCAACCGTTGTCAACTTTCTTTATGCAAATCTTACTTCAAATCTAAATAGAATTATTTACTCTAAACTTGAAGGCTGATCAGTCACTTCAGAAATTCCATTCAGAAGCACATCGTTGTTTCTAAGCAGATTCAACCACACAGAACTTTCCATTAGCAACAATCCAATTGGCTAAACAGGAAAGATTAAGAGAATACAATAGTTGGGAAGAAGATATTGGTCGTAGCACTTTTTGACCACATGGGTCGAACTCTGCACTTTCACCGATTCCTGGTCTGCTGAACCTACCTGGGAAGGCAGCACCCGTCCGTTTGGCAGGAGAGTCAGTGGCCACTGCAGAGGAGCTCGAGGTCAGCCAGTGGAAAGAGAGAGGACTGGTTCCGGTATGCTCGAAGTGGGTAGGCGTGCTCGGGGCGAAATATCCCACTCCGTGGCTGCGTTCGAAAACGATGACCTGGCCTCTCTTCGCACTGCAAGAAGGAAGAGAGAAGAGGAAACAATAGGAACACTTCATTTTGGATCATCGCATAGCGGCGGAGGGATTTCTGATGGGGTAACGGGTAGAGAACAATTCAGTGTCAGAAACTTGAGGCAGTCCATTTGGGTACATTTTCGTTGCAATTAGAAGACTAAAACAGGCCCTGTGTGTTCGTTGACTTGCTGACTTTTTCTCTCTTTCCTTCCTAGTTGTCAAAAGTTCGTGTCTCTTTGAATCGCACTCTATCCGAATTCGAAAATAGATAGGCTTAAATAACTGTAGTGTTTGTTTCAGTTCATGTTGGGGGCGTCGATTTGAAAGGTTAAAATTGTTTTATGAGGACGCGTCGAGGCGTCAAGAATTAAAATGTATTATGGAGGACAGGAAAAACAATTCGACTGCATCATTCTGCTTATTCTTGTAAGTAATTAAATTTTTAAAATATGAAAGGATGATGTGAAACTCGCTCAGTTGCTTCTCTCGAATATTTAAATGGCGTTTCATGAGTTCAAGCATGAATGCAGATTCACCGTGTAGAGCAGGAATGGGCAAACTTTTTCGGTCACGGGACAAAAATAAAAAATAAAAATTTTGGCGGGCCAAGATAAGTTTTTCTAAAGTTTTAAAGACAATGTGTAAGTATTACAATTTAAATATGCTAATGAGAGGAATGAAATTGCGATTTCATTTTTAAAAGTTTCTTATATTGAGGTTCGAAGTGATTTTAAGGAACGACGCTAAATACACATCTGTCAGTCTACTCCTGAATTAATTCCTCCTGAAATAATTCTTTCTTAGGTTCATAGATGAAAACACTTGTTCGCATACATAAGATGAAGCACTGATTTTCTGGGAGTAGGATATTAAATTTGGTAAACGTACTTTCGATAATGATTTGTTAAACTTTGGCATATTTAGAAACAACTGCTTGAGATTGTAACTCAATGAATTCAAGAGTAAGCGAATCTAATCTCACTGACTCACAATTTGTTGGAATGGCACTGAAATCTGCGTTCGAACTCAAAATGCAAATTTTTCACGCCAGAATTATCTTCATTGACAAAGGGTATTAAATTTGACCTTGGGAAATGTGACGTTCTTAGCTAGCTGATCAGCAAACAGATTAAGTTTTAGTTTAAAAGCTTTAAAAGGGGCCATCGCCTCTAATAAATATTACTAATTAAGCAGTATCATTTATACCAGTGCTTTCATCTATAGCTATGGATCAAAATTTAAACTTTGACTCTAATTGGGATGTCAAATTTTAATCGATGGTCACCGTTTTTCGAGATAAGCTTAAAATTATTTTTCTTGTCTGGACATAAAACATTACAAACTTGGAGCATGCATTCCTTAACAAACTCGCCATCACTGAGAGCTTTATTATTTTGAGCAATATTGTATGCTTCAGTGTAACTTGCATGTGTAGCTGCTTCTTGTATACTGTTTACCTTCTGAAAAAAGTTTTTGTCAGCTTGATAATTTTTTACAAACACTTTTTGCATTTTGTTTTCCTTCCTATTCGGGCTTCGTGATTGGAATTCCTTTGCTTAGATGTGAAATGACAGGAATGTTATATTCCTTGAAGACTGCTACTGTATTTCATCCCCATATGTCCGAGAAAGAGATAGGCACCAATCTACAGCTATAACTAGGAAACAACTTTTAACACTTTACCGATTGAAATCTGCCTGTGCTTGTTTTGTAGAACAAAAATAGAGAAAGTAAAAAGATCCTTTGAAAAAAATAATATTTAAGCCAAGTAGAAAAGTAGATGTATATATATTTCTTTTAATTTGTCTTGGATTTAATATTCTACCGGATAGAACCTTCCCGGGGACCGGAGTTGGCTCATCCTTGGTGTGGAGGGAACGTTGAATGTGCCGAGGCTCAAAGTCGTTGGCGCGAGTTGGCAGTTTAAAGAGGAGGTGCCAGCTCAGGTGTCATCCAAGACACTTGATTCAAAATTACGAAGTCCATTGTCAGGAGCCCTCGTGTTGCTTTCTAGTGCACCATTAATAAACACACATTTTGTGCATGGAAGCGAAGCACAGATACATTAGATTTATGAACGTCGCATTACGAAGGGCTGGGGACCCCCACTCCACCAAACATCTCGTCAACGGGAGACACATTTAGTGTGCGTCAGTTCTACTTGGCGGATCTTCAGTGTTTCAAACCCAGGCCACGAGTTCACAACCATGACCACTAGGTGACCGCAGGCAGTTGAAGAAGATGGCAGGACAAAATGATTACTTAGAAGGGGATTTGTTGTATAGATACGCGCGAGTGTGTTGTTTTTTCAATTCCTACTATTAGCTCACAATCTCTATATATTTATTTATATATATATATCTTAGCGGAATTTTCAATCGTTCATAAAATACATTTTAAAGCACTCCATTGAGCCGAAATTTTATATACATGATTATTTTGGATGACAATACAATAATTTAATTATAATCAATAAAAATTAATTCATTAAAACTAATTATTTAAAGAATTGCGCAAATACAGCCACCTTGGCATCATTTTTGGTGACTTGTGTCAAAACATGAAAAGTTTTTTTTTTCTCAGGTTTTAAGGCATTCAGTTGAACTGAAATTTTATAGACACGATTGTTTTGGATGACAATACGATACTTTAATAATAATGAATAAAATATAATTACCTCTTAATGTTGTTATTTTGTGATATGTATATCCATATTTATATTAATTGTAACTATTTCATGAAAAGTAGCTAAAATAAAATTTTTCTTTGTTGATCTAAGTAGGAATTGACTTAAATTTTTTTTATATTACTTGTTTATAATTAAAGTTCAAATATTTTTTAACAAACCCATCCCATTTCTTAGTAACTTGTGTAATGCCACAAAGTTGTAGATCCCGCGTTTTAATCTCAAACGCATCGCGTGGAATAATGAAATTTCAAGTAGGAGCCTTGAATTTTGTGTTGTTTCGAATTTTGAAGATACCAGTCGCTTAAACATAAATCAAGAGTGAATGTCTTAAGGGGGTTTATCAAAGTGACGGCCTGTTTTTTAAACATTTTTTGACGATAAGTGAAATGATAGAACTTCAAGTTTTTTTTATCATTTACTTATATGTGTATCTTAAGGTATCCGACTACGTTCGGAACCGTGATTTTAAAAAAGCGCATAAATGGATAAATTTCATGATATTTAGTGTCACTTAGATTATACTACATGTATAAAATTGTTTTAAGGACATTTTGACAAAAAAAATTTATTTAAATACAATATTTTGGCAAAAAATTAACTTAGAATAATTTTTTTTCAAAATGTTCTCCTTTTGTGAAAAATGCTCCTATTGTAATAATATTTTGCCTGTATATAGCTCAGACTTCTTTACAGAGGCTCAACTATGATTTTTGAAAAATTCACACTATTTTCAGAGTTACAACCCATTGAAATAATTATCGGCGTTTTTTTCTTACAATTGATCCCCTCTGTTGTCGTAAATAGAATAATAGAAGCATTTTTCTCAAAAGGAGAACATTTTGAAAAAAAATTATTCTAAGTTAATTTTTTGCCAAAATATTGTATTTAAATAATTTTTTTTTGTCAAAATGTCGTTAAAACGTATATATATATTCTAATCTAAGTGACACTAAATATCATGAAAATTATCTATTTATGCACTTTTGCAAAATCACGGTTCCGAACGTAGTCGGATACCTTAAGAGTATGTATATAAGTTTTTAGCCTATAATATCGAATAGAACGTGAGTTATCGCTCTCTGAACATACCCTCCTCGAAAAAAATGGACGCTCACTTCCTCCACGATTCCGGTTGATTGGCTTATGTGAAATAAAACACAAAATTAACGGCGTTTTAATCTTTAAGTTTAAATTCACCGAATGAACTATACTGAATTGGAACATATCAAAAATTGGATTTTTGGTAGACCTCTGAAGAAAAAGTTTCGAATTTCATGGGTATTTTTGTTATAAAAAATAGAAATATTTTGATTTTTAGTATGATCGTAGTTCATTCGGTGCGTATATTTGTGCTAAGTCTACCCTATAAATTTGAAGTCATTTGGTGAAACCATTCTTGAGATATGATGGAAAAAAGTTTGAAAAAAAAAACAATTTTGGAAACAAACGCGTTTAAAGTTTCAAGTTCGATTAAAGCAATGATACTCTTAACTTAGCGCACCGAACAGCTGCTCTTCTATATATAACACCTGCTTCTTTATAACAAATTTGAATTTTAAAAAATCACTCCGCCCACCGTATTCTAGACATGTTAAGGAAGTAATTTTTGAAAAAGAAATGCTTTGAATTTTTGAACCCATCACATGGGTGAACCCTCTTAAGTAGTTTCAAATGTAAATATTCCCTGAACAAATGAATAAATACTATCAAAGCCTAAACTATACGCTTGGGCTGAAAAGGGGAAGATTCTCTAAGCGTTCGCTCTCCAGCTCCAATCAATACTTTTTATCACATTTGAATTCATTCAAAATAATACACTTTACATTTCTTCAAAAGGTTTCTGTAGCTCAGTGCAAGAACAACCAGGATGAAAATTTTATAATATTGTGAATTTAAATTCCCAGCTTTTTGAAAGAAATTCTGTACCTGTAAAACCGTTAAGTACTTTATGCTTGCATGTTACATTTATTATTAAAATTGATTTGGATTGTTCCTGCTACAAAAGTCATTTCAACTCGTTATCAACTCTTAAGCAGGTCATAACTGAAGCTGGGGTCAATGGGAAAACTGGGTTTTAACAAGCCCTCCGTGTCATATCGAATGTATAAGTGTCCTTAACGTTGATACTGTGGTTGAAAAGTCCTTTGTAGTAATTCTAAGTCCACGGAATTTTAGATTTGTATTGTCGGATGATGTAGACGTCTTTTCTGTCACTGTAGTTGCTGGTGTTGACATCGGTGATTTATTGCGGATCCAGTCCTGTCTCTAGCGACCGGTAGGAGCCGCGTGCCTTGCCTATCTTCTTGTCAGGGATGATGAATGCTCTGCTAGCAGAGAGGAAGCACTGCTATTGGTTGTAAGAGTGGAGTGAGAAACCCTTCAATTGTGGAGGGTTAATTGAAAAGGGAAAATGGGGAGAATAGGGTATTAGATGTGAGTAAATTTTGGAATATTAATTCATTCGCCAAAAGCAGGTCATAAAAGAGGGAATTCGTTCAAGGGTCTAAGTGTATCATCTCGATGCAACTTTATCGGAAATCACTTTAAAATATGTTTTCCCATGGGGAAATTTTACCAAAAAATTGCATTTTTACTATTTTAGAAATAATTGCAATATTTTCACTGATTCTTAGTAAGCTTTGTTAAAGAAAAATAATTTATGATACAGAAATAGCAATTATGAAAAGCCAGTCAAATATTTAAATATAAATGTAAATACAAGTAATGTTTTCACTAAATATTTATACAGGAACAAGCAATAAAAAAAAAATTCAATTTCTATTGTACTTAGCTCAACAAAGAAAAATTATATTTTAGTTACTTTTTATCAAATAATTACAATTAATATAAATATGTATATACATATCACACTATTAAGTGGTAAAATAGAAAGCGATTTTCCTTTCTGTGTAGGGTGTTGGACTGTTATTTTTGTTTGTTGCTATGTATTCATTTATTAAATTTAATTATTCTAATATATAGTGAAAAAGGAATAAGGCCATCCCAGGGGAGATTCGAACGCACGTCTTCCGGATTAGAAGTACAACGCGCTACAGGGACAAAGAGCAATTTTCTTTTTTATATATAGTGTTAGACTATTATTTTTGTTTGTTGCTATAATCATTAATATTTGAAAAAAACTATATTAACATAAAGTGTCATCCACTACAAGTTTAAAAAAATGTATTTGAACTTGAATGGATGAATAAAAAGTATTTTATTAGTGATTGAAAATTTGAACAAGACATATATATAAATAAGTATACAGGGTGGTCCCGAATTCATGGTACAGGGTAGATAGAGGACATTGTGTAACAATCATTTGTTGCATGAGCACAAATGACGCGGTTAGGTGCAAACGAGGGAAATATAAGAAAAGAAAAATGGAGTTATCAGTTGGTTGCGTTGCCGGTAGGACGCAGTAGATGTTTAGCCGCCGTTCAACAAGATATGTCTCAATAGGTGAAAGCACCATACACAATTGTGCTGACGTCTACAATAAGAGACTTTACGAATGTCGTACATGTATGCATATGTACGGGCGTGCAAATCGTAACGGCAGAACTGCGCTACGAATGTATCACGCGCAGTTTCCTGATAGACGAATGCCATCACAGAATTTTTCAGTGGTTGCATCGTAAAACACATTCATTCTACGTCACCAGACATGATGCTGATCGACGAGGAGCTGTATCGATCTAAAAGAAAGCATTTTGAACGTTGTGCCTGATAGACCCGAGTAAAATACAAGAGCTGTTGCTCATCGCATAAGTGTGAGTCATCAGACCATTTTCAGCGAGTACCGGCAGACTATCCTCCCCGCCTGAATTTCTGCCAGTGCAACAATGTGTGCTGCAGCTCATGTGTTTGACTTCATAGCTCATATACTGAACAGCTATTGTAAACAATACTCTTGTCAAAGACGCTTTCAATAAACACTTCGTTTTTCTTTTCGTCTCTTATTTTTTGTGTTTGTGCCTCCCCGCGTCACTTGCGGCCATACATTCCTATACAATAAATGATTGTTGGAATGTCCTGTACCTACTCTTTAAGTTTGTACCATTAATTCGGGACCACCTTCTGGGCAAATAGCCACATGAGGCTGGCAGGAAATTATAGAACGTTTATTACAGAATGGTCTTATTTAATTTTGATCTGTTTCATATAATTTTTTGACAGGACAATGAATTTGAGCCAAGTGCTTCATGGTAAGTGACCGATGTTAGCTCGTTTATTGCTCACGGTGATGACACATAGAATAAAAATATTTTAATGTACATCCTCATTAAAGCAGGACTTTGATTACCACATTCATCTTCAGCTGGTGCTCTTGCTCTCAGTTCTCTTAAATGGTCTTGTGCTTGGTATAGAACAGGGGTCAGCAACCATGCAACATGTGACACGCGGAACAATTTTCAGTGGCCCTCTGCACAAGTTTACAAATCTGTCAAATTGTAAGTAGATAAATTTGTAATGAACCTTATTTGACAAACATGTTTAAAATTAGGGACATTTACGGAATTACGAAAAAACCTGAAAGAGGTAACTCTATAGATAAATTTACAGTGATTTTGTAAATTATTGTATGTCATTGCTGGAGAAATTTAATTGTTTGAAGAGAGAAAATTGCATGTACTCTGCTTTCCACTTTTGGTTCTACATATCTAACAAGGGGAGGGCACGACTAAGGAAATTCAAATGGGATAGAGACTTGGTGTAATAGTAGTACTCTTTTAGGGTGTTCACCCGTCAATGTAATTCCGCCGAACGGCCAGTCAATTCGGAGAAATTAGCCTTCGAAATTCATGCTTGGCTTTTATACAATTAAATTTTAATTTTCCGTAACGAGTTCGTAGTTTGATTGGTAAATCGTCTGCTTACTATGCGTGAGGTCAGGGTTCGATTTGACGAGCGATCAACATTTTTTCTTCAGTTCATTTAATTATTTTTTTAATTAAATAAATTTATTTATAAAAGTTTTATTATAAACATAAAATGATATTTTTTGTAATTATTTTGTATCTTATAAAGTAAAAAAAAAAAAATTAAACATATATAACTTAAATTATTTATTAGTAAAATTATTTAAAATTGTTATTAATTAAAAAATATTTAAAATCATCATTAATTAAAAATATTTAAAATAATTATTAATGAAACTTATTAATAATTAAAATTGGTAAATTAGTTATTATTTATTAAAATTAACTAATTAATTACTATTTATTACAATTCATTAATTAAATACTATTTATTATAATTCATTAATTATTATTAAGCATTAGTATGAAAAAGAAATATTAATTTATTATTAAAATTATTGTTTATTATTAAAATTATGATTTATTATTGAAATTATTATTAATTTATTATAGAAACTATTTAAATAAACTTTTTGAAATTAAATAAATTTATTTGAAAAGGACTTATTAAATATTTTATAAAATTATAAAATAATTAAATTAATAATATATAAAAAAGACATATTTTTTATTATATTAATTTTAAAATAATTAATTTAATAAGAATAATATATTTTATAAAGTATTTTTTATTATATATAATATTTTACTTATAGTATATTGTATTTCACATCATAAAACTATTTGTAACTAATTTTTTTGTAAAATATCATTTAATATTTATTATATATTTTATTATAAATATTATTTATTAATATAAAATATATTTATAAAATTTAATATAATTATTTATATATAATTAAAGTAATTTTTTTACTTTATAAAATACAAAATAATTACAAAAAATATCATTTAATACTTAATAAACCTTTCATAAATAAATTTATTTAATTTAAAAAAATAATTAAATGAATTGAAGAAAAATGTTGATCGTGACGTCGAATCGAACCCTGACCTCGCGCATAGTAAGCAGACGATTTACTAATCAAGCTACGAACTCGTTGCGGAAAATTAAAATTTAATTGTATAAAAGCTAAGCATGAATTTCAAAGGCTGATTTCTCCGAATTGATTGGTCGTTCGGAGGAATTACATTGAGGGGTGAACACCCTAAAGGAGTACTACTATTACACCAAGTCTCGATCCCAAATGAATTTCCTTAGTCGGGACCTCTCCTTGTTAGTTAAAATACCTCATTCAAAAATTAAAACATTATATGCTAGTTAGAATGTGATTGTTCCAGAAAATTTTTAAAATTGTCCATTTGTAGTAAGAGTAATGTTAATTGGATTTAACTGAAACTTTTTTTATAAATTTTATTAACTGCATTTAATAATAAATTCTGGTACCATTAAACTTGTTATGATAATTATTCAATAGTCTCGATCCCAAATGAATTTCTTTAGTAGCGCCCTCTCCTTGTAAGTAAAAAAAAATCTTTCCCCATACAAAAAATATTTCGAGTCGACAAAGAAATTATGTAACAACTGCATACTCAGAATCGTGTGTCAAACTGAGTCACACATTACATCTGAGTTCATATTAAAATATATATTTTTATTTATTTATTTAACTATAATGAAGGAAAATACTTATATTTTATTTTGTGTATTTCTTATTAATAAATATGTTTAAAAATACATAATATATGCACAATTTAATTTTTTTATTTTTGTTGAAAAAGTAGTTATATTACATTTTTATGTTAAGAAATTTTTTTAAATGATGCAAAATTAATATATGACAAAAAGATAAATCTATATTATTGACCTCTATTCTCTTACTGCCGGCATTCTCGCGGGGATGGAATCGTTACGAAAATGCTTTACTTTGCCTTGAATCGTATTGGTAGATTGGTTGGCGACCTCTGGTACATTTGTAACCCATTCACTGCTGGATAAATTTAAAGCTTGGGAGCCAAGATTTTAATTTAAAGAAAACATGACATTTTACAAAATACGTATATTAAAATGAAGTGACTGATATAATATTGCAATGGGCGTTTGTGGTAATTTTTATTGAAGAAAAACTCTAGTTAGCGTCACTGAATAAGATTTTTGTACTGAATGCCACTTACGAGTGATCTCATAGTCTTTTTTTTTTACAAGAAAAATCTTTATACATCATTTTACAAGCTCGTCACCGTTTCGTCTGGTGACAGTCCAGTATGTAATGTTATGCCAAATGATCCTCTGAAAAACCCAGAAGGCAATGGTAGAGTGCATTGATAACTTCTCGTGTTGTACCAAGTAATTAAAATTAAATCAAATAGATTTCATAGATGACGAAGAATTTCTTTCCCCCCATTTGGAAAGACAAAAAAAAAAAAAAAATTTTTTAGCGTAATTATGCATTAAAATTAAACCCTCTTTTAGTGGATTTTATCACATATAGCTATATAATCAAACATACACCTAAAATATAAATAAATAACATTATATTTTGTTATATATATTACATTTCAAAGAAATATATATAAATAATCAAAAATGGAAGTGGATTACACTAACTTATATATTACCTCTCGAAAGTGCTCAGTTTCATCTACTATATTTAAAGTACTAATTATATATTCAATTAGTATTCTTTATTTACAAATCCGATTTTTTCCATTTCTTCATTTTTTATAATTATAATGTAAATTACCTCAAACATTTAACTGTAGTTTCGAATGTCCCATGAAATTATAAAGGTTTAAAATTTTTGATTATTTTAATTGAACTTAGCGTTCATTTTTGATGTTGTTATAAGGATTTTTAAAATGATTAATTTCATTTAGTAGCAAGTGTTAAATGGTCCGAATTTTCATTTCGAAATGTAAAAATTTCAGTCTTCATTAGAAGCCTATTGTGTGCAAATGTGTGTTTTTATTCAATTGGACATCTTCTAGGATTGCATAACGCATTGTATCTTCCAAACAATTAAAAACCGTGACACGAAGGGAAAAAAATGGAACACAGAGAGAAGTGAGTTCTAATATTTATTCCCGTTCCGCTTGAAACAAAAAGTGTAGTGAAACATAACATATGTTACAGCGTTTTATTTCCATTGACTCTGGGGATAGGGGTCATTCCGAGGTAACTATTTTTCTCAGACAATGGAGTGTCAGCACTATGAAAAGGAGTGAAGTGTGTATCGGGGTGAAGAACGAGCTGCAGGATTGTTTTGACATTTTGGAGGTCACGATCGCTTGTCTTTAACCTTCCACCGATACGAAATCTTATGACGTCAGCAGTTTCCCAAATTATTTTATAATAACACTTGAGGGGACACGCCCACTTCGCTGGGTATTTCATTATGTTGTATGAATATATACTGTTTATACAGATGAATTATTTATATCGAAGTCCTTCGATTGCATCGGAAAATGTTCTTACAACTTCCGTCTCTTGATTTAAAAAGGACAGAACTTGTAAATTATAATTTCTAAAATTGAAATAGAATTTTTTTTACACTCTCGATATCCCCTTCAAAGTAGATTTCGACTAAACCTATTATTAGAGTTATCTCTTCTCAATGAAGTAAACATGCTTGCACAATTTCAAGTCTAAATATAATAGTTAAAAAACGGAATTTTTTTTATGAATAAGATACAGTAACTCCATTTGGAAGCCAATTTCTGTAAGATCCGTTCTTAGCGGATTTCAATTCAAAAAAACATGTGAAACGGCCCCCCCCCCCTTGAGAGACCGTTTCTTTGATTATCCGCGTGAGCTAGAGGTGTAGGGTTTACAAAAGGAACAAACATTTTTGTATTCTTAATATGACTTTATTAAGAATATTACTTAATGTTCTAACAAATTAGATAATTATATTTAAGAGAGAATCTACGACGAACAAACACACAATAATAGTTATACCGAATCGCGTAACTTGGACCACTATCAGTATCTAACCCACCTATGCTCACTTCTGATAATATTACGTCCTAATATCAAATAGTCAATCCTACTTTAATTTGATCGTAGCTTAAATACTAGGAAGAGGCTTCTGGGCACGATTGCAATGGTATGCACCTTGACGTAATGGCTGAATCTTCAGAGTAACTTCTACTGGCTGTCAATTCATGCTTGTATCAATCGCTCACATAACATTCCCCAAATTGCCATCCGACTTACTGAAACTTCTGTTATTTAAAAGCTATCTCATTTGCATTTCGTCTTCACGTTTTTCTTTTTGGGTTTTGGTTGGAAAATGGTTGCCATTAATCTTGGCCCCCAAAGAACCCTGAGGTCATGTTAAAGAAAAGACGTGTGAGCATGTCACAACCCCTCCAAGAAGCAAAACGGGATTTTTTCGAGGGTCTTAATGCCCCTTAAGAAATTACGTGACTAAATTTTTATTTTTCTTAATCTCCTCGCTTTCCAAGTTCTATTTGAATTTTAACCTCGGATCCTCATTTTAACTATTAATTTCCAATATTCGACTTAAACTTTAAAATTTCCATTATTCATCTTAAGTTTAATTGTTAATATTCCTTCTTAATTTGAATTCTTGACAGCCACAATAAATTTTACTCAATTAACTAGGCTCACATTAACAGTTATGCATTTTAATCATGGTAGATTCTCACTTTTACATAAGATATGTCTGCATGCCCCATCTGGGCTACAGGACCGGGGGAAAACCGTTTTTGACTTAGATGGAGTAAAAAAACGAGGTCCACATTCCCCTTAACTAACTTAAATCTACTTAAATGCTACTTAAAATCTATTACAATTATCTTCTTTCCACTGTTTTCCATGAGGTTTCACATATCTGACGACCTTGAGTAACATTGAAAGAAGTAAAAAACTCTGCTTGCAAAAATTACTTCTAATTCCATTCGTCATTTGAAAGTTCTTCCTTTTCTAATTGGAATTCAGGGTCTGTCACCCTGAAATAAAAACTCTTTAAGTCACTGAGCATAACACATTCACATAATACTAATACATTTCACAATTTTTATACATTATATATCACTTTTAAATTACAACTAATTTTCATATATACACCTCATCTGGTCCTTCCAATAAACTCCCCTTAAATCGCGCAGAACCGTTAATATTATTGTTAGTAGCCTATCTACGTCTCGTTTCCCCGAACCAGATGTACATTAATATGAAACAATACAACAATATATATATATACATTATACAATTACAAACATTTTTCAATAAATCATTAAAACAAATAACCAAAGGAATTGTCGCATCTCAGCAAAGTCATACATCTAAGTAAACAAATGCAAAATCACAATTGTTTTCTCCATCAATTGAAAAAAATTTTACAAGTCTCGAAAGTCCAAAAAAAAAATACACTCATTGTACTAGCAACTTTTGCTTGGATTATAAATTTGAAACATCGCAGGAGACTTCCTTCTCTGCAATAATACTTCCGACCACTTGTTGGATAGAATATAAAATGAAACGATACAACCTGATTTATATGCCTTAGCGTCTCCTACTAGAACCTCCAAGGATAAGGCACTGCTGGTCTTTGCTCCTCCTCTCCTTTCCAGGCCGATGTGCTGTGGAAACTCTCTTTTGTTGGTCTTCCTGCTCCTTGATCTTGCTTGCTCCTTGATGTAGGGTCTGCAGTGTTCTCCTCGGCTATTCCTGGCTGGAACTGGTCCTGCTTGTTGTGACTTCCTCTCAATGGTTGGTCGGAAGTCGAATCTCTGCTCCTTTCGCGGTCTGAGGTTATATCTCTATCTACCTTGCACTACTGCTTCTTCCGTTCGGTTCCTCTCTCTTCCTACTTATATAAATTTTAGTAGTATTGACGATAATGTGCTTTTATTTACTTTATGTTCTACACGTGTTTGCATCTTTCTCTCTGGTCTTAATCTCTCCTGTCTTCTTCTTTTAATCTTTCCATTGTTATTGGAAAAAAAGCTAGGTAATGATCTAAAAAGTGGTCCAAGCCTATCGGCTCTATCTGTATGTTTCACACCCTGATTTATCTTAAAACTTATCCCTTTTTCCTCTAACTTACGCTTTACACCTTGTGACGGGCTCACGCGTCTTTTCTGTAACATAACCTCCAGGTTCTTTGGCGGCCAAGATTAATGGCAAATCTTTTCCAACCCAAATCCAAGAAGTGAAATACGATTATGAAATGCAAATAAGATAGCTTTTAAAAGAGCAGAAGTTTCAGTAAGCAGGATGGCAATTTGATGAATGTTATGTGTGGAGGAGATACAAGCGTGAATTGACAGCCTATCTTAAAGTTACCGGGAAACCCAGCCATTGATACAAGGTGCATACCATTGCACGTGCACCCAGACATTTCATACCATGATAGAATCTTATTTTGGATTAAGGTAGGACTGATTATTTGTTATTAGGACTTGTAATATTATCAGAATTGAAAGTAGGCGGATAATATAATTATTTAGATAAGTAGTCTAACTTACGCGATCCAGTTTAATTATTGCTGTGTGTTTGGTTTATTAGATTTTCACTTATTAAAATTTATCTAAATTAATAGAGATTTAAGTTATATTCTTAATAAAGTCATATTAAGAATTTTAAAATGTCTATTCAATTTGAAAATCCCACACCTCTAATTCACGCTGACAATCAAAGATATGGTCACCATAGAGCAACCATATCACAACCTGACCCCTTCTTCTTACCGTACTGCGACTCCTTTGAACTCCGTTGTATACTTTCACCACTATTCGTTTCATAACGTGAACTATTGCTATCGGAACTACCAGTTCCTATCTCAACCTCATCACATTTCCTATGACGATATATTCTCACTTGATCGACATTGACCGTTAACCTTTTTCCCGACCGTCATATGATGACATTATTCTTTCTTACTTCTAACACCCTATACGGACCTTCAAATTTTGGCTTGAACTTTGCCACAATTTTCTTGTTTCTGAACTTAAAGGATGTGTTTCTATGACAGTCATTCACCTTAATTTGTAAATCGCGCCTGCGTCTATTATAATACTTCTTCCATTTTTCATGTTTGTGTTTCGTCTAGCCTCATCAAACAATCTTTCAATATCTCCTACTTGCATATCAGTTCCGTCCAAAACCATAATTAATTTTTGAAATAGGGTAATCAACTTTCGACCCAAAAATAATTCCGCAGGCCCGTCGTTTTATTCACTGCTGTACGAATAACATAAGCAAACTCACGTAAGAATTGGTCCCATATATCATGTTGATCATTTATATACTTTGCAATCATTTGCACAAGATCGCGATTCACGCGTTCGGTACTATTTGCCTGAGGCCTATATGCAACAGTCTTCGCATGCCTTATGCCTAATCTTTCACTTAAATGTTCCAAAATCTCGGATAAAAATGGGGGACTGTTATCACTTATTAATTATATTAGAGCTCAAACACGTGATATAAAATTATCAAAAAAAGTATCCGCTATTACACGAGCCGAGGCCTTTTTAAGGGGTATGATTTAAGCCCATTTGCTGAAATTATCGGTAATTAGTAATACATATCGATTACGTCTCTCTTTCGATGCAGGGTATGGACCTAAAAAATCGAACGTAACTACCTCATTTGGATATTTTGATATAATTGGATTTAATCGACCAGCTGGTAACGCGTTTTTATAATTATTAACTTGACACACGTGGCATGTAGATGCATATAGATCAATAAATTTTCCCATATACGAAAAATAACAAACGTCCCTTATTTTATGATAGGTCTTAAAGCGACCAAAATGACCCGCTATGGGCTTGTCGTGAAATTCTCTCATTATTTCATTTCTTAAAGACTTTGGAATGTATACTCGCATTTCACCTAGTGGTCGCATATTTCGCATAAAATAACAAGCCCTCGATAAGTTTAAAGTCTTTCGACTAATTCTCACATATCGTCACATTAACTGAGCTAGCTTCCGGGTTTTCCAAATATCTATAGATATGTAGGAATGGATGTGCACGTTATCATATCCTTCCTATATTCCCTTAATGACGTAAGCCCAAGAGAGCGCCACCTAGCGGACAAGGCGGTTCGAGGATAAAGAGACGACAGACAGATGAATAGGACGATTGCGCGGGAAGACAGACAGAGAGACGACGCAGACGGGACGAGACGAATGCAGCGACGAGACGCCTGGTGGAATCCAACCACCCGATAGCTTTTTACTCAATTTTAGCCCTCCCTTGTAGATAATTCCCCTAAATAAATGCATACTTAATTCAATCTGGTCGTTGTCACTCTCTATATGGGGGCTCGGCCTTTCCCTTAACTTAAAATCCCCTAGAAAACCGAAGCAAAAGA
>BMAV01006702.1:82039-103699 GCA_019973955.1 Trichonephila inaurata madagascariensis
GGATATTTCTCTAGGCAGGTGTACAATGGTATGTACCTTGGTTGAATGGCTAGATTGTGTCTTGATTCTAGGTAAGCCGTCAGTCAACACTTCTATCTTCTCTGAACTGAACAGACATCTCCAGTTCTAGTTTTTGATTCAACATTCATAAATCGTAAACAAAATCCGTTGGCTTCTGGTCCCTTCTCTGCTGAGACGCGTAAAACTTTATATCTAAATCTTTCTTATTCCATATGGCAAGCAATGCTTTTGACAATTCTGCTTTTAGCTGCGCAAAATCTGTGGTGGTTTCCTGCACTAACGCGGATCCGAATATTTGATACCAATCTCGGGCCCTTCCTCGGAGATGACCTTTCAAATTAGCACATGCAAAATCGCTGGGTATTTTTAGTAATTTTATCTGATTATCAATAGCTTCCAAAAAGTCGGCCACATTTTCCTACCCGGAAAAGCACACTTCTGGTAAAACACTAAGCCCACTCGAGTTCCCTACCCCGGGGTCATATAAATTTAATCTCGTTGGGCGCCACTTTGAGGGAACAAAAAAAGGAACAGAGATTTTTGTATTCCTAATATGACTTTATTAAGAATATTACTTAATGTTCTAACAAATTAGATAATTATATTTAAGAGAGAATCTACGAAGAACAAACACAGAATAATAGTTATACCGAATCGCGTAACTTGGACCACTATCAGTATCTAACCCACCTATGCTCACTTCTGATAATATTACGTCCTAATATCAAATAGTCAATCCTACTTTAATTTGATCGTAGCTTAAATACTAGGAAAAGGCTTCTGGGCACGATTGCAATGGTATGCACCTTGACGTAATGGCTGAATCTTCAGAGTAACTTCTACTGGCTGTCAATTCATGCTTGTATCAATCGCTCACATAACATTCCCCAAATTGCCATCCGACTTACTGAAACTTCTGTTATTTAAAAGCTATCTCATTTGCATTTCGTCTTCACGTTTTTCTTTTTGGGTTTTGGTTGGAAAATGGTTGCCATTAATCTTGGCCCCCAAAGAACCCTGAGGACATGTTAAAGAAAAGACGTGTGAGCCCGTCACAAACAAACAGGCATGTCAGTTTTCATTACTGTAGATTTCGTAGTTCAAAAACGGGATATTTCTTGTATCAATACGCCCTAGTAACTCCCCGCTCCCCCCTCCCTATACGGGTCAGTTTTTGTAAAATCTTTTTAGCGTATTTCAATTCCACAATAGAAACATGGATACTAAATTTCCTTACGGTAGATCTAGTAGTTTGAAAACGGTAATTTTTTTCTCACTACGTCTTTGTAACTCCCCCGCTTCCCCTATTGGAGCCAATTTCCTTAAAATCCATTTATTGAGGTCTTATTCAACAAAACAAAAATGCTTACTAAATATCAAGTCTGTATGCCTAACAGTTAAGAAAAATGAATTTTTAATTTTTTACCTATAATTCCTTGCAACCCTCCTTGGGGGTCGATTTTCGCAAAACGTTCATAAAGAACGCAACTCCATGAAAGAAACATGCTTAACCATTTTTAAGTCGGTAGATATATATAAATATTCTTCTATCGAGTGTTTTCAATTGTATATCTGTGTTCCAGTCAATAATTTACTAATCGTAACTAAAAGAAACTCTACACAATGAATTGGTTAGCCCATCAAATTTCAAATCTGTAGGTCTTATCAAAAACTTGAATATTTATCTATAAAGCCTTTTGTGGTCGATTTTCGCATAACACCTTTTGTAATAGATCTGTACTTCCCGAAAGGAATACTCCTACCACGTTTCAAATATGTAGGTTTGATAGTTCAAACACGGGAATGTATTTACATCTAAGCCCTTGCAGTGCCCCCTGGAGTCGATTTTCGTAAAATCCGTTTTTAGTGGATCTCTGTTCCTTGAGAGAAACATTTTTGCCAAAGTTCAAGTCTATTGGTTTAATAGTTCCGGCGATATCGTGATGAGTGAAAGAGTGCGAGTCTCCTTTATACATACGGGTATTTTACTTCTATTCCCTTAAAGATGGAAGAGAAGTTTCTGGCTCGTTACAAAAATTTACATAAATCATCGGGTTGGTAGATGAGAGCACACTTTGTTTTAAGAAGATTTGGTATCCCAAAAATGACCGACCTATAGATATCACTTGTGCATGTCGGAAACTTCATTTTACAACAAATTAAGCAATTCAGCCACGCCCACTTTTTAGAAAAAAAAACTGGAAAAGCGTTTTGATAAAAAAAAAAAATCTCTTTTCTGAAGAGCAATAATAACTACAAAAAAAAGAAAAGAATGTGTAATATATAAAGCAGAATATTACCGAGGCAATACAATAATGTCATTTTTTTTCTTTGTGAAATGTGTGCAAGTAAAATTTTTGAATTAAGACATTTTATACTAATTATTTCATAATTTCAGTTCTTATTCCTGATATATTTTTCATAAAAATGTAATACTTCAATTATAAGAAGAAAAAAACTAAAATTTCTGTCGTGACAGAAAAAAAAATTTTTTTTAACATTTTTCTTGAATTTTCTTATGCAATTAATAATCTCTAAAAATTAATCATTTATAAAAATGTATGGGTTGAAAAAATATGAAAATGCAATTTTATTTTAACGAAAAATACATAACTAATATTTTAAAATGGTATTTTAAGTTAATTTAATTTTATTATAATTATTTTTTCAGAATTATAAACTTTAAAGAGGTCTCTCTCAGTTTGTGTTTTTCGAAACATTAGTCCGTTCAAAATGCTACTCCTTCCACAAATATTTACCAATCACTTCCATTTTTTCCTGCGTGTTGTATATAAAGCATGTAATAAAATTAGGGATCCATTTTGCTGTAAGCTGAAAACCTTTTTTTAAAAAAAATTGAAATGGAAGAGATATTGGCTTTTTCTTTGAATTTTAGCATGCATATCAACATTTTATTTTTTTTTCTCGAAAACGAATCAAGTTATTATAAAATTGATCCCTAAAGTTGTTTAGAACATCCATAAGAATATTGCAAAGTTTCAGGTCACAAAAAATTAATAATTACAAAAGGAGTAAAATTTTAAAATTTTCCAAATTTTCTCCAAAAAATTTAAATTGTTAAAATTATGTGAATAGTATGTGAACAATTTCATCTCGTATCATTTTCTTGAATAGAAACTTTATATATAATGCTAAAATGTAATTTTTAAATACATAAATAAGGAAATTTGTTCAAAGGGTACCAAGTCCTTAAAATTCTGGTCGGGCTGAAGATAATTTTTTTCTATTACTTCACTCTCTCTCTCTCTCTCTCTGTATATATATCTTGTTCAAATTTTCAATCGCTAATGAAATACTATTCATCCATTCACATTCAAAAATACATTTTTTAAACTTGTAGTGGATTGCACTTGATATAAATACAGTCTTTTAAAATATTAATTAATTAATTAAATTTTTTTTAATTTTAAATTTATTTTGCGTTATTTCTGTTGGCTACAACTGGCTGCAACAGATGGCGCCAGTGCGTTTTTCTAACGAAGTAGGAATTGACTTTAAAAGAAAACCCCCCCCCCCCTTGATTAAGAATGATATAAGGTTTTGCATCATTTGCAAAAAGGGTTGCAATACGACCCGCATATACGGGACTGTCACATTATTTCATTACTCATTCCCAGGACATTATTCATTACTCCTTCCCACTCAACCCAAGTGGACCCAGAGGCTCCACTTGGGTTCAATAAGACCATTTTCCCCCCGAATGGCCAAAATTACAAAAGACCACTCACCACAAAGGGAATGAAAAAAAAATGCACACAAAATATTTAGAACAAAAGAGGCTTGATGAAAAAATTCTATGAACTCAATAATGCCAGTAACGGTTGCACAAAGAGGTAGTACTGGGCAACGACTGTCTCCATCCATCCAAAATTCCTCGTGTAGCTGAACAGTGCATAACAATGTAACTCTTATAACAATGTAACTGTTAAAACAAAGTTGTCGTCGGAAACCTGTTTTTCAGCCAAATCGGGCGTGCATTGTTACAAGATTGCAGCCAAACCATGCTCTTTTTTCAATTCCATCTTTCTCCCTGTATATATCTTATTCAAACTTTCAGTCGTTAATAAAATACTTTTTATTCATCCTTCCAAAGTAGGAATAATTTATATTACTTACTTAACATGTAGTGGGTGTGTCAAAGTTTCGCAATCATGGCAACCCATAACTCATGTTTCTTGACTTGACTGCAATTGTTCCATATATTATGCAAACTAAGAGAGAATCCAAACAAAATCATCGTTTACAAGGTAGGATAAGAATAACTTCCATTTGAGAACACGAAAGATCAATAAATGCAAATTGTTACTCAAAACCGATGAGTAATCTAATGATCTCTCTAAATCCATGTTTTCAAATTAAACCCGGCTATATACTGTTAAATAAAGAGTGCTACTAAATTAACCCCCATTTAAAAGATATAAACTCAACATAAATTTGAGCCTCGGTCATTTGACGAGGATGGCACCTGAGCTGGTACCTTCCTCTCGAAAATACTGCATCATGAGAACGAGAGAACTTTGGGCCTCAAAATATTTAACATGCATCAGCCCCCTCTACACGGCTTGTCTTCAGTGGCACCAGGACTCGAACCCGTGACCCGCCAACCACGAGTTCGTGACCATAACCACTAAGCTACCGAGGTCACCTGACGAACATTAGAGATTGTTGAAAGAGTGCTAGTAATGGCAATAACTTCCCAAACGTAATTTTATTCTCAATAGAAAACATTTTACCTGTAAAAAATTTAATACTGACACACTTTTGAGATTCTATATGAAAAAAAAAGCTCTTTCGGGTGATATAAATTATTACTTTAGCCACACAATATTAGTTCCAAGACACTTTGCTATTATCATGGGGCTGCGATAGCCCATTGGTTAAGGTATCGGATCATGACAGGCATGTCATGAGTTCGAGCCACTAAAGACCCGCCGTGTAGGGGAGCGATGCATGTTAAATCTGTCGAGAGCTGAAACGTCCTCCCGTTGGTGTAGTGTGGTAGTTAGGAGAGGGAGGTGCCAGGTTAGGTGTCATCCTCGTCACTTGACCATGGTTCAAAATGACGAGGTCTGTCGCCAAAAACCCTCGAGTAGCTGAACAGTGCGACGTTAATATTCACTCATTCACTCACTTGATGTTATCACGATTCTAAAATTTATAGAACGCGTACAGTTACAACCATTTAAAAGTTCTGTGACTGCTCCGATTTTAACCCGTCTTTTGTGTGTATTCTTGTATATTTTGCAAAATTTCTAAAACAATTTCATCTAATATTAAGCAAATTCGGAAAATTCCAAATTTTTTTAATTTAAATTATTTTACATACACACATAACGTATTTTACTCTTTTCTTGAGATCTGTAGTAAGCAAGTTGAATGAAATTTGGGCTCTCCTACACCACCATCGACTTATACACCATCTTCCAACACCCTTAGGAGATCTTTTCAAAACTTTCCTCTGTCATGGGGGAGAGTCGAAATGAGGCGTCGGCTGCTGAAAAAAATTACAACTCTTGAGCTGGCTGAAAAAAGTGGGCTGAGGGCAAAGCAAGTTTGTGTCCAACGTGCAGGTAAGGTCAGGACTGTTGTGTTCTTACAAAAGTGGACGGTGAATTTGTTTTATACTTTTGTAATTGCTTTTAACTGCAGTACAATTTAGGTTTGTACGAGCGAGTCACTTCCTCTTTGACAGCTATAAAGTGGATTTAGTGTAAGGTTGCTCGGTTGATATAACCTCAATTGCACTTTTCATTTTTGTCGGCACAAGTTGTACGTGCAGTCCAAGGAAAATGAGAAAGCTTTTGTTGCTATTGTCGAGATGTTGTAATAGGATCTGTTTTCAACAGAACTGGATTGGGAAAGTTAAAATGTTATATTTTCTTTGGATCTGTGAATCATGGCACATTTCCATGCAAAGGCTGGGACATCGTGCATAAAGCTATTTTAAAAGTTAAGCTGGAAAAAATATTTTAATGTGTAGAAATTTACTTCCATTGAGGAACATTTTTAACGAATCTTGAGTTCAAAAGTTTCGAAATTAAAATTAATTTTCTTGAATCCATTTTAAAGACACTCACGTGGAGGTATTTTCAAAAAGGAAGCTTTTTAAATTAAAATAATTTATTGAAATCCGGAAATCAAGGTGGTATTTTTATTAAAAAAGAATGTTTAAGGTGTTTTTGATTCTGAATGCAATTCGTTCAATATGAAATGAACAACCCATCTCTAAACATAGCTGTCTATGATAAGCATACATATACGTATATAAAGTCGGATCTTTATTTAACCAAGTCCCGAAAATAAGTTTGTTGTATGGAAAACTCGTTATATAGAGGTTCATCCTTCAACACACTATACGCGAACCCTATAAAACAAATTTTAAATTCATGAACACTGTATATTAAAAAAAGTAATTATTCACACCTTTTTTGCAAATTAATATGTGTAGAGATCGGAACATTTCAAAACTGCCTCGCGTCGACATCTTCATAGCACATGTTCTTAAGCGTTTCGAGTAATGAATCTGTGGGCCTCCATTGGTGTAATTATCCAGACTCAATTTATTAACAACCCAAGTGCACCATTAGATAAATATGGAATTCATAAATCGGATCACTTACTCTTCGCACGTCCTGGCCTTCTAAATATTTCAAGATAATCTAATTTTTTTTTCAAGCCGACACCAATCCAATTTAGATATCCAATCGTCAATCTTAAATATGACGCAAATAATCTACGAAGAGCTCTCGGCTAGCATTACGTTATTCACTAACTGCTATCCCTTAGCTTCTAACCTTTCTTTCGAACCTGAAAGTTCATCTTTAAACATAATTCGCGTCTTCTTCTTCGGGAGAAAGTTTTAAATAGAATAATATTTAAAAAAAGAGTTTTTCCCTAAGAGGATTAGTAGGAGGTACGCGAACAGAGCCGTTATAAACCTATCTCGATTTTTTATAATAGTTGATAAGCTGTTTGGAGGAATACCAAATTTTAAAGCAATACACCTTTTATTGATGGCTTTATCCACTTCCTGAAGAATTATATTTCTTTGTTTGATGCATTTGAACATATTTCAGACTTATGTTTTGACATTTTCCAACTTCAAGAAATAAAGGTACCAGTACGACTGATCAACACTACAAATGAACGGGGACTATTTCATGAACACGGGGATACGATACAACTTCACTGAGGGTGAAAGGGGATACCGAAGATGTTTCTAGTAAACTGGAGAATGGGGGAGTCAAAGGTTGCACTTCTTGGATAAAACACCCAGAATTGTATTGCTCTCGGCGAGTTAGGCACCTAATAAAACCAGTTAAAGATTTATGACCATCATAAAATGTATAAAAAGGGAGAATAACTTGAAATGTCCAGAAATACTTTAAAAATAGGGAGAGAGAAAAATTGAATCACAAGAAAAAAAATTCGTTACATAGAAAATGCACTTCGTTATTGGAAGGTTATTTTGCTAAGAAAATCATGAATTGTTCCTGGTTCCAGGAAAAAATTTACTAAGTAGAAAAATTCGCAATTTAGAGGTTCGTTATGAGTAGATTCGACTGCATTTTAATATATTTTCTGCTAGAGAGACTGAGTGATTAAATACTAAAGATAAAAGCATGAAACAGATTTCGGAAACTTCAAAATATGGATGCAGAGGTCTTACACAAAAAACGTTGACGTAATAACTTTTATAAAAGTGAAGTTTAACCAGTTTTGCGGCCTTGCCCCTTTCTGTTTGTATTACTAAGAGAAATTTTATTCGAAAAAATGGATAGGAGCTCTAAATCCATTCTAAGAGAAAGGTAACTTACCTAAAGAAGTACTATAAATAATAAGAGAGAGAGAGAGAGATCCCGTTGAATCAGAGAGCAATAAACAAGTTATTTTGGCAGATTAAGGATCCAAATACAATATTATAGGCCGAATTGTAACATAGTATAAATTTATTTATGCAAAAATAATTATGTAAATTAAGTTAAATATAATTATAGGTGTAACACTAAAAATATTTTTGTGTATTTGTCTCTCTAATCTGTATATATACGTATATATATATACAGGTGTAGGACAAAACAATAGGAAGAACCATTTAAAAATGAGTTCTCCTTCGACCGACAAATAAACGACCACCTAGTGACGGGCAGTGTGAGAGTTGCATGGAAAAATTCTATTCTTAGCAAAGCATGACGTGAAAAGATAGTTAGAGCTGATTTCGTTGGAGCATCCGTGTTTAGAACAGTCAATCTTGTGGGTGTTTCAAGGACCACTGTGAGTCTACACAAATCTGGGTAAGGTGTTTTCTGAGAAACACACCATTGGGCGAAAGTCGAAGTTGAAGGACCATGATAGTGCAAACATTCGAGTACCATGCAAACATTCGTGGCAGAGTAGCCGTTAGTTCAGGTACGGAATGCTATGAAGGGACTACAGGGTACCGAGACCTCCTAAACTGGACACAACTACAATGGGAACAAGTCTGAAGAATCCTCATTTTCATTATTCCAAACCAGCGAATGTGTGTTCGTCTGTCGAACACCGACAGAAGCTTTTCATTTCGACTGCCTGGTTCCTACCGTGAAACATGGAAGGGGTTTTGTGATGGTGTGGGGTGGAATATCTTCCTGTAAATTGGAGCATTTCTTTGTCTTGAGGGGGATGATCATAGATGATCTCTGTGAGAACGTTCTGTGTTCCAAGAGGACAACATCCCTGTTCACACGTCTCGCTGTATTCAAACATGGTCACAGGGGCATGATGATGGAGTAGAATGTCTAACGTGGTGTCCCCAGTCGCCTGAACTGAACATCATTGAGTGTTTGTGGGGTTTTTTAGTGAACAAAGTCCGTGCTCGGTTTCCTCCTCTACACATACTATCTGCCCTGCACGAGGAATAAGGGCGAATGCCGATGTACTGTGTTCCAGACCTTTATTTGTCAATCCCACGTCGAATGCAAGCTGTCATTCAGGCCAACGGTGACCCAAACCCTTACTAATAAAATTTTTTTCATTTTTTCACGCGGGTGTTCCTATTATCTTGTCCTATACCTGTATATACATGTTATGACGCGTCTTTTCATTAACATGTCCTTCGGGTTCTTTTGGGGCCAGGATTAATGGCAACTCTTTTCCAACCAAAACCCAAGAAGTGAAACGTGAATATAAGATGCAAATTAGAAAGCTTTTAAATATCAGAAGTTTGAGTAAGTGAAACGGCAATTTGGGGAATGTTATGATAGAGAGTGGTACGATTGTAAAGTGACAGCCAACAGAGGTTATCCCGAAGATAGGGCCATTAGGTCAAGGTGCATACCATTGCACTCGAGTAAAGACGCAACTCCCTTATGATTAGATCGGCGATCGGATCAAGGTAGGATTGGCTATTTAATATTAGAACTTGTGATATTGTTAGAATTGAGATTAGGCGGGTTTGATATTGATAGTGGTCCGATTTTACGTAAATTCGGTATTATTGATATAGTGTGTTTTGTCATTGTAGATTCTCTCATATATCTTATTATAATCTAATCTGTTAAAAGTTTAAGTTTAAATTCTTAATAAAGTCATATTAAGAATATGGACACGTCTAGTCCTTTTGTTAATCCTACACCTCTAGCTCACGCAGATAATCCAGAAGGAGGGCACCCTAGGGAGGCAATTTCACACTGGCGCCCAACAAGATTTAATTTGTATGACGCCGGGGTAAGAAGCTCAAATGGGTTTAATGTTTTACCAGATGTGTACTTTTCTGGGTCCAAAAATGTGACCGAATTTTTGGAAGGTATTAATAATCAAATAAGATTACTAGAAATACCCAGCGATTTATCATGTGCTTATTTGAAAAGTCATCTCCTGGGAAGGGCCCAAGAATGGTATCAGACATTCGAATCAACTTTAGTGCAGAATACCGCCACAGATTTCGCGCCATTAAAAGCAGCATTGTCAAAAGTATTCTCCGTGATCCGAAACAAGAAAGATTTACAGGTTACGTTTTATGAGAGCTAGCAGAGAAAAGACCAGGAGCCAACAGATTTGTTTACGATTTATTAAAGTTGAATCAAAAATTAGAACTGGGGATGTCGCAGGCAGACTTGGTGGATCATATTTTCGTTAGACTCGATCCACAAGTCCAGGATTACGTGGAGGTACGAAATCCACAAATACGGTCCAACTTTTGGTGGTCTTCTCCAAGTTTGAGGAAAGATATTCCTGCAAAGCAATGCGTGGCTCGGGGAATAATGATAATGTAGAAAGACAAGGTTGGAATATGCGTAGGATGTCTAATGCTGGTGATAGTCGAAGAAATTGGAGAAATTCGGAAGTTGTGCGTAGACAGAGTAATGGCAGAAATGATTATAGGGGTAACTACGAGAATGGCCGTCAAGGAAATCAGGGGTTGGAGAGCATTAATAGATTTCAGAAGGATGATCGATTTAACGATAGGGGATACCAATTTAGAAATGGAGATCGAAACGCGCGCGCGACAATTTTAGTACAGGGGACCGAAGAAATAGGGGTTCGAGTGAAAGTTTTAGTCGAGGCGATAGGATGCAAAGGGGACGATTGAATGTTTTGAAAGTTAGAGATGTTCAAAGTGATCGGACTCAGTCAGAAGATGATATCCCGATTAAAATTTCTGCGATATGTATGTCTCCAATGGAGCTCTCATATGTTCCTATTTTATTAAATAAAACATTTACGAAAGCGTTATGGGACACTGGAGCGGAGAAGTCATTTATATCGGAGGAGATGTACAAAAAATATTTTTTTTATAAGCAAGTAAAAAAATCGCCTGCTCAGATGATCACGGCACAGGGAGCTAAGTGTCAAATGTAGGAATTGCGAAATTGAATGTTCGAATTAGGGAGTTTGAAAAGCTTTGGTTGTTTCATATGTTGACAGATTTAGAATATCCATGTATTCTCTGGGTGTATCAAATATTATTTTGTACTTTGATCGAAAATCGTTGGAGATTCCCGATTCGCAAATAAATACGGTGGTTAAAACGTTTGAGGAAGGAAATGTAGAAATAGATCTTTCTAAGACAAAGATGGAGGAAAAACAAAAACAGGAGTTACAGGATTTGTTTAACAGTTTTAAGGGATTTTTTTCAGATAAACCTGGGCTTACTCATGTTTTATATCATGAAATTGATACTAAAGATAAGCTACCTGTTATTTCTAGGCCGTACCGCTATGATAGAGTGAAACAAGTGATACTCGATTATCATGTAGAGGAAATGTTGTCGGAGGGAACTATAATTCCGATTCAATCCCCGTACGCGTCACTAGTTGTGTTATGTAGAAAAAATTATGTGTTACCACTGAATAATCCGGAAGCATATAGATTTGCGGTCGACTATCGGAAACTTAATTCGATTACAAAATATCCCCGTTATCCCTTACCCTCTATAGATGATTTAATAATGAATATGCCCCATACGACGATTATGTCGGTAATTAACCTCAGATCAGGCTACTTTCAAATGGCAGTAATCCCCAGTGATATTGTTAAGATAGCGTTTGTAGTAAAGAGTGGCACCTACGCATTTCGGCGTGTGCCATTTGGCTTATCAGGGGCGGCTCCCAATTTACAGAAAGCAATCGATTTAATCTTAAAACCAGTGATAGGGAAGTTTGTGAATGTGTATATGGATGACGTCATCATATCGTCTCCATCATTCATTTAGGTATCGGTAACAGTTATACATTTACGTGGAACCTCTTAGAGAAAGCTCTATTATCCACTCATCATAATAAATTGAACAGAGAAGAATTTGTTGAAGTTAGATATAAAAATAAAAAGCAGTCCATATTAAATGGGGTGGGTTGGAAACCACTCTCCCAGTTAATTTAGTTTCTGTTTCGCTTTCATAGGAAAACGAAGAGAAAATGACGTCACATCTTCATGACAGCAAAGCCCGTCTTTCAACTGTCTGCTGCATCTCGACGGAACGAGGAGAGAGGAGATATATTTCTTTAATAAAGGATCAAGAGAATAATATTTTTAAGTCCGTTACACGTCCGTTACCTCTAAAATAACTGCGGGCGGTTATTGAAAGGAAGTTTTAAATAACAACTTGGAAGAAAAAGTAAGAAAAGGTAGAGGAGTTTGAAATAAGATCATGAGGGGTGAAGTTTCCACACGAAACGCGATCAAAAACTTACATGGCGTTGGAGGGGGGGAATAATTAGAGTCAGTGAAGTCTTGCAAAAGAAAACAACTAGTGTAACAATAAAGCTTATAATTTTTTAAATTCGTATCAAGACATTCTCATCCTTTTCAGAGCTGGGAAGTGTTGATACGAGTGATTAAGAACTGCTCTAGAGGTCTCTTAGAAGAGCTAGGAATAGAATTGTCGTAAGTCGGGATTTCCCTGACAGATTCATCTGAAATCTGTGGTAACCGATTGAAGAAATTTTCTGATTGTTTTTTGATGAAATCAAGAAGCGGCGGAACATTAAGATCTTTATGCAAGACTTCGTTCCTGACAAACAAATGTGCGTTTGCTGCTCCAAGCAGTTGAATGTTTTGAAAAGTGTGCAATCTTTTCAGGTGAGTAACAGCCCAGATGGGAGAAGCGTACAACATGATGTGGCGAAGAATGGCTTTATATAATAGAACCTTGTGCCTTAATGCGAGCTTGGTCGGGAGAAATCAAGCGATTTAGAGCGCTTCTCATTCCATCCTCCTTTTGGTGGGCGGAACGAATGTGTTTAGCAAAGTTTAATTTAGTGTCAAGTATTAAACCTAGGTACTTATATTCAGTAACCCAGGGAACAGGCTGATTAAAAATGTTGACATGCGGAAGGTTTCCGATGCACCGCTGTCTCGTAAAGAGGAGGCATGCGCTTTTAGATACATAAACCTTTATTTTCCAGTCGTTAAGCCAGGTTTCGAGTCGAATGACATAATTTTGTGGCCGCTCAATGATATTGCGGTTATAAATGTTTTGGGTAAAAATGGCAGTGTCGTCCGCGTACATCTCTAAGTGGACTTCGGCAGCCTTGGGAATATCGTTGATGTATAGATTAAAGAGCTTGGGCCCTAATAAAAATCCTTGTGGTGCCCCACTGAGAATTGGACGCGGGGTGGAGAGACTGTTTTCAACTCTTACCCTAAATTCATGGGAGTTTAGGTAGGAGTGTATAATTTTGATGAGTTGGTCCGAAAAACCAAGTCGCATCATCTTGGATAGCAAGCCATCATGCCAAATTTTCTCAAAGGCTTTGGCAATGTCCACAAAAAGCATACCCGTGGCATGTTTATTTTGAAAGCCGTGATGAATCTGCTTAGTAACTCTTAGTAACTGAGTTACTGTGGAGCACTGTGTGACAAAGCCATGCTGTTCCGGAATAATAATATTCCTGGCTATGCAGTGCTGATTAAGGCGATTCAAAAGAACAAATTCGTACGCTTTGCTCAAGCTACTGAGTAGCGAGATTGGACGGTTATTTTGAGGTCGAGTATCATCAGAATTGGGTTTAAGTATGGGGACCACCAAGGCAGTCTTCCAATTCTTAGGGAAATGACATTTTTCCATTAATAGATCGAACAGCATGGCAATAAAAAGAACGAATTTGAGGGGGAGATTTTTAAGGATGCGATATGTGATTAAATCCAATCCAGGAGATTTATTGATCTTAAGCTTTTTAATATATTCCTGTACTTCCCCTGGCGTTGTTTTTTCCAGGTCTAGACAGGTAGGAGCGTCCAGGAATCTTTTAATTTTAATTTGTGTATGAGCTGTAAAACGTTCGTTTTCAGCTTCAGTGTTGGGTTCGAACTGCTTTTGAAGGCTGTCGGCAATCACTTCCGCCTTCTCCATAGGGTGATTTGCTACACTGCCAAGTGCGCCCTTTAGGGGGGGAATGTTTTGAGGCGGGTTTTGAATTGGGAGATTTTCCTCCAAAGAGTGCCTGTCTCCGGCGTAAGTGCCGCTATGTGAAATTCCCAGCGAGATTGGGAAAAGTGTCTAATGTCTTTCGTAACCTCACGACTGAGTGTTCGGAACTCAGCTTTCACACTGCAGGATGTTGCCAAAATTTCCGAACACGATTTCTGTGGCAAATTTTAGCTTTAATTTCGGAGGGGAATTTTAAAGGGGGTTGTTTAAATTTTGGTTGTGAAGCTTCTATAAGAGATTCGGAGATATTTTCTCCAAGCCATCTAATTGCAATTTCAAGGTCGTCATTGCTGGAGGAAGGAGGTATGGGGAGTGGTTTGTTATTTAAAAGAAATTTGAAGCTCTCCTAATTGGTGGAGAGTTGGTCCGGAATTTTGATTAGAGCAGAGCCAGTATATAGAGGAAGAATGACAGGTAGATGATCCGATTCAAGATCATCTATAACTCTAATATCATGATTGAAAAGGATATTTTTAAGAACTGCTAGATCAATAATAGAATCTCTTGGCCCCGGTCTAGAGCTAGCGTTGATATGTGTAGGAGTGTGTGTGGCGCTACAATCCTCACATTCGGTTTATTATTAACAATTTTGCGAAGAGCATAGCCAAATGCATTTGATCTAGCACGATGCGCGGCATTTAAATCTCCAACAATGATAATATTTTGGCCAAAATTTAGAATTTTGAGAAAATCTTTATCAGGGAATTTTCTATTATTTTTCGGGGTGTTTCGAGCGTACGCTGAAACAATTCGGATAGGGGGAAAATTATTAAGTTTAATCACGATTGCGGTTGCATCCATATACTGCAAAGTCGGTATTGGAACTCTGTTATGATCGTAATTATTTTTGCAGTAAATAGCGGTACCTCCATCTGTTCGAGTACGCGGAAAATTATTTCTGTCGTCTTTATGAAGACGATAATTCGCAATAAGTGGATCTAGACCTGGTTGTAGTTTCGTTTCTTGAACTAATAACAGATCACGGTTCTGTTCTGATACAAAGTCGCGGACTTCACAAATTTTGGGTCGAAGTCCGTTCGCATTCCAGAAGTAAATCCACAAAGATTGCACGTTGGAATTGAATGTTAGGCTGTGAGCATTGGGGCGTAATTGCGCCCTTGTACTATCACTACGTACGCTTCAAAAATTACGCAGGCTTTCTCATTAGCATCATTTAGATTTTCTTAGGGCAGGGAGAGCCTGCCGAAATGCTTTTGCTAGTAAATTTTGGTCTACTCCTGCATCATTGGAAATGGCCAAAACAGAACAGAATAGAGCCGAAAAATTTTGATCATTATTATTATTTATATTTTTCCTTGGTTGGTTTGCCGGAATTTGTCTCGAGATAACTTTGGAGTAAGGTATTCTAGGGTCTGTGGATATAAATATGAGGATACCAAAGTTGATTATTGTTTTTCAAATTTTGTGACGAGGGCGTTACCTCCGGTGCAGTATTTTGATTCCTTTGATTAATGTTTTTGTTAGAGGGCTTCGGATTATTATTTTTAATATCTCCACTTTTGTTTTGGTGGTTTGGAGCCTTTTTGCTTTTTGGAAAACGCGGACATTGCCTCCAATTAGCTGCGTAATCTCCAACTCAATTTGCGCATTTGAGGGGATCCTCAAACTGCAAAGTACAATATTTTGCTTGATGGGGGTTCTGCACATTTAAGGCACTTCATTGGGAGGTGACAGACTTCCGAACTGAGGAAGAATCCCTGACAACGCCAATACTGGTTGGGCCGTCTATTACGGGATCCATCATACGGTTCGAAAGCTACACGAGTACTGAACTTATCTACGTAATTGTAGATTGAGTCGGCATTTAGATTAATTAATTGAATGTAAATCAGCGGCATTGGGGCTTTGCCTTGGAATTTAGTTAAACGGGAATCTTTGTGAATTTTGAAACCCTCCGACTCAATTTCTTTTTTAACAGCTTCAAGTTCGGTGGAAGTGGGAAGTCCTCTCAAAATAAGTTTGAGTGGTCTTTCCGATTTTAACATGACAGATTTGAATGCGATTTGTTCGTGCCTGAAATATGTGGCAAGCTTTCTATATTCCTCCTCGCTTTTGACAGTAATTTTTAGGAAACGCCCAGTTAATTTAATTTGAAGCGTGGGGGCAAGGCTATGAGCAAAAACCATAAGGTTGGTCCAATCCGGATTTGGCTGGATAAAGAATGGCAGGATTTTAACCCTAGAAGCGACAGCCGCGGCTGCTTGCTTGGTATCAAGTTCAATCTCCTCCAACTCCTCAGAAGCGTTAGAAAGGATTATGGGAGGGGCTGATGGGGTATTTGGATGCGTTAAGAAGGGGAAGAAAGAAAAAGCTTACCATTAGGCTTAGTGGTCTGTTTCTTCGGTGGTAATCTAAATCCATCCTCGTCAACAGTCGCCCTTTTGCGGGTTTCCCCCTTGATCAGGGATTTGGGTTCTTTACTTGTATTGTTCGAATTATTATTTTCGGTAGGAGTAGAGCTGCTTTCTTTCGCTTTGAAGTGACCCTAGCAACTATTTTGTCAAAGGCCACCTGGTTTGGCGGGATACTAAAAAGCGGGACATCTAGAGAGTCTCTAATGGTGATGCTTTCGAGTTCGCCTTGAAAGTGGCTGTACTCGTCACGGGTGGATGGAATAATGGCGATCTTGGGAGCGCCGGCTGCGTAAGTCGCTCGGAGTTTGAGTAGCTCAGATATTGCCGCAGCATTGTCAGTGATGAATTCCTCGGTCGGCCATACACTGGGTGGCACGGGAGGTGATTTGGTATTTTGTACTTGGTCATTGGAAGTGGCAGCTTCCTCTGATAAAGGTTTATTTTCCATGAACAAAAGAATGTCCATTCCAGGTCGTAATCAGATGGGGCAAGGCAGTTTAGAAATTGTGTGCTCAGTCGCACACAGTAAAGTTTTGAAAGGCAGGAACGTCAGTAAGGCTTCCGCTCGAACGCTTGCTAAAGAACAAGCCAACTCGCCGGTTGAAGCATGGCGAAGAGATACGCGAAGGCTACGGCAAGAAGAAAGGCAGAATTTCCGATGCCGATAAGCTTGAGAAAAAATCGTTCATTTATTATATTGAACATTTAAGGGAAGTTTTTCGATTATTACAAGATGCAGGGTTAACTATAAATAAAGATAAATGTAAGTTTGGTTGCGACGAATTGGAATATTTAGGTTTAATTATTAGTAAGGAGGGAATTAAAACAGACAAAAGTTCGAGCCATACTTGAGATGAAATCACCTCGAAATTCGAAAGAGATATCCAAATTTTTGGTTATGTCCCAGTGGTACGCGAAATTTATTAAAAATTATGCTGATCGTTGCGAACCCCATTATAATCTTAAACAAAAACTTAAGAAATTTTGTTGGTCAATAGAGACGCAGAAGGCATTCGACGTGGTCAAGGTGGCCATAACGAAAGCACCAGTTTTAATATTACCAGATTTCAAAAAGCCTTTCGAGTTACTTACGGATGCAAGTTCAATAGGCACAGGAGTGGTTCTAAATCGGGAACAGAGACCAGTTGTATTTGTTTCGCGTACGCTTAGCAGTACCGAGAGGAATTACACTGTAACAGAGAGGGAGTGTTTAGCAGTAGTTTGGGCTCTGAATAAATTTAGAACATATTTAGGTTCATTGCCGATTAAAGTCAAAGTTTTGTAAGTAAGTAAGATGGCAATTTGGGGAATGTTATGATAGAGAGAGATGATACGATTGTGAAATGACTGCCAACAGAGGTTATCCCGAAGATAGAGCCATTAGGTCAAGGTGCATACCATTGCACTCGAGTAAAGACGCAACTCCCTTATGATTAGATCGGCGATCGGATCAAGGTAGGATTGACTATTTAATATTAGGATGTGTGATATTATTGGAATTGAGATTAGGCGGGTTAGATATTGATAGTGGTCCGAGTTACGTTATTTCGGTTTCATTTATATTGTGTGTTTTGTCATCGTAGATTCTCTCACATATTTTATTATCATCTAATCTGTTAAACGCTTAAGTTCTTAATAAAGCCATATTAAGAACATGGATACGTCTAGTTCTTTTGTTAATCCTACACCTCTAGATGACGCAGATAATCAAGGAGAAAGGCACCCTAGCGGGGCAGTTTCACAGTGTATAAAAAATTACATATATAATCACATATTATTATAATATTTAATATAATACTGTATTTGATTAATACAATGACACTGACATGCAGAATTGAATCAAATAAACCTGTCGCCCCTCCGGTATAGCGGTTAGCGATGCTGACTGCTGTGCCGTTGGGCCTGAGTTTGAATCCCGGAGAAGACATGGATGTTATAAATGTATAGTGCCTTCGCTGCATGGGGGTACTTTAAATAGCCATCGACCCGCATGTCCTCTCGTGAGGTTAGTGGAAGGTGGCCCTGACCACCCCCAGGGCCTTACCACTCCCTCAAAATTGGGGTGAAATCGAGCTAAATCGTTCTGTCACCTGTATGGTGCTTAAAGCTACGGCTAACGACAGGCGTCTTTTAGCCCTTTGCCATGATGAATTTCGCGGTCCTCGATCTGGCCATTGCCGATCTGGTGGCATTATTAACAACAACAATCAAATAAATCTTTGCATGGGCATTAACACATATTGCTCTATGTTAATTTAAAAAGTGCTCAAATACGAAAACTTGTCGTTCACTGAAACAAGGGCACTCGTGGTAAATATAATGATGAACATAAGAATTAAATTAAACAATTTTTAAATATATATTTTAGAAATTTCTTCATTTATGTTCACCAAAATCTTAAATTCCCCTATAATCTTAAATTACATTTTATCTGAGATTTGTTAAGAGCTGATGCAATTGCTTTGAAATACTACAAATATTTATAAGAAATGTATAAACGAGTTTCACTAAGAAACTTCAGACTCACTCACTAAGAACCCGTTTGAAATTCCTATCAATGAGTAAGAGATTTTTAATTCAGTGTTTTCAAAATGTAGCATCCATTTTTAAGACAGTATTAGCCGTAACAAAATAAGGTTACTAAACATTTAAATATTTACAAAGTAGATTTTCCTTTGATCTTTCGGTATATAAAATTTCGAATTGGATTTTAAATTTTAAAGATGTCAAAACCTCTGACATTTGGATTTTCCGCGACTAACTTGATAAATAATCCTGGACTTCAAATAAAATTTTTTGAAGAATGTAACAGAAATGCGTAGAATGTACTGAACATTGGAAGCTGGATTATAAAATATTTGAATATATGGAGAAAATATTAACTAGAGAGTTGTGTGTCATTACATGATTTGTGAGTTTTCTTTCTGTTTTCAAAAGTTTTCATTAAAATTAATCAATTTTACGAAAACCACTTGGTGAAATATGTTTATTGTTTAAATTAAATAAAATGCATAAAAAAGAAAATTAATATTTTATTTAAATAAATGTTATATTTGAATGATGATATATGCTGAAGCATATGAAAAAAAGAAACGTATAAAGTTTTGTCGTATACAGTTAATACTTTCGTAACACAGTTTAAAAATGATTCGGAAAAGCAATTTTTTAAAGATGGAAATATTAAAATATTTTATAAACATTTTAGAAAATGTCCGTGGCAATAGCTCTGAAAGGCACACCCACCCACACTCGTATTGTTCAAGAATCTCTTGAAATAAGTTTAAAATTTAATCTCAACATGAACTTTCGTGTTTGTGACTCAAAAGTAAATTCTAAAACACTTTTTAAAAACGTTTGCCAGAGGGAATTTTAAATAAATATGAACTCCAATTAGATACATTGAGGAAGAAAAGAACGAAAATCTTTTGTAATTGTAGTGGTTTTTCACAATTCCAACTATTAGGTCACACTCTCTATATATTTATTTATTTGTTTGCTTATTTATTTATTTATCTTGGTGGAATTTTCAATCATTAATAAAATACACTTTAAAGCGCTCCATTGAGCTGAAATATTATATACATGATTATTTTGGATTGCAATACAATAATTTAATTATAATTAATAAAAATTAATTGATTAAAACTAATTATTTAAAAAATTACAAATACAGCCAAGTTGGCATCATTTTTGGCGACTTGAAAAGGTTTTTTTTTTCACGTTTTAAAACATTCAGTTGAACTGAAATTTTATATACACGATTGTTTTGGATGACAGCACGATACTTTAATGATGATTAATAGAAATTAGCTACCACTTAAAGTTGTGATTCTGTCATATGTATATACATATTTATATTAATTGTAACTATTTAATTAAAAGCAGCTATAAAATAAAAAATTTCTTTGTTGATCTAAGTAGGAATTGACTTATTTATTTTTTTTTACAAAAATCTTTTTTCAGCTATTGTAGTGGTTTTTTTACCTCAGTTTTTTGGCCGTGGTAGCCTAGAGGTTAAGATAACGGACTGGCGACCGTTGTGTCATGAGTTCGAGCCCAGTACCGCTGAAAACCCGCCGTGTAGAGAGGCGTTGAATCTATCGTTGTTCGTCAGATGCACGTTCAATCTGTCTATGTTCAAACATTTGTATGGTGTGGAAGTTAGGAGTGGGGGTGACGGCTCAGGTCTTATCCTCGTCACTTGTGTGTGACAATGGTTCAAAATTTCGAGGTCCGTCGCCAAAAGCCGCTGAATAGTGTGACGTTAATATTCACTCAACTTATCTTAATAGAGCTTAACCCGAATTGAGTAATGATTAGATTCCTATTTAAATACTATTCCATTTACTAAATTTTTATATTTTTGCATTAAAATAAAAATACCTTGTATATTGGAACTAAGGTCATAAGCTTATACAAATCCAAAATTTATTGACAACAAACGACCCAAGCTTGAAAAAGGTTCCACAACAAAAAAAAAAGCATAGCACAATATATAAAAACTGAAAACAAATAAATTTTATTTAAGCCTAAAGCATATGAAGATTTCTTGTATAAATTTTTAATATTTTGAAAACTTTGAAAAATCCCTTACATTTAATAATATTTCGAATAGCTTTTAATTTTAAATAAAGTGAAATTAGCAGCCGCTAAATTATTCTGAACAAAGTTCCCTCTGAAAGTAGATATATTTTTTTTACTATAAAAATATTTAAAACTAATTTCATCTGCAGAAAAAACAAAGTACTTAATTACAGTACTTCTATTAGATCCGTTCTCGAATACGCTTTTTGAAATAAGGGCAATCGCTGAGAAAGTAGAGATTCTAGCTATATTTTTAATAAGATTTAGAAGCATATTTGATCGATCTATATATGAGTAAAATCACCAAATTTTGGGAGATTAACCCAGTGATTCTCAAACTGTGGGGAGCCCTCCCCCTTCCAAGGGGGCGTGACAGCCCTACGTGGGGAGCGGAAACACACCAAAAATTGGAAAATAAAAAAGATTGTTTAAAAAATTATCAGTTAAAAGTAACTTGCTTAAACTATCTATTACTTAAAAGTAACATATACAATATTTAATACTTATTTTGATAATTCGTGCGGCTTATAATTATAAACATAGGTGAAGGTCGCATTGTAGCTCTAGTGTCAAAGTGCATAATTATTATCTTCAATACATTGTTATAGTGTAGGGGAGAAGGACGATGAAAATTGGGTTGCTAAGATGGAAAGTTTCAGAAGCACTGAAGTAAATTGACAAATTATTTAAAGGACTACCGAGGAGATTATAAGGTCGAAGGAGCCACTAAAAATATCTCCTGAGATAAAC
>BMAV01006702.1:112941-123611 GCA_019973955.1 Trichonephila inaurata madagascariensis
ATAACGGCTGCACGTGTTGCATTTCTCCTGTCAATTTAAGAATTGCTCCAATACATGATAATGTATGTATGAACATAATATAGTTTGCCCGCTGGGTGGCGTGGTAGGTAAATCCTAATACAGGTTAGCATCGTCAGAGCTCAGGTGCCTCCCTCTAGGGAGGAAACTGGATTACGTGCGGCGATTGGTATCCGCTTATAGGGCACCACACTGAAAAGTGATACTAGCTTCAAGGGGATGTACTAGGCCTGCAACGGTTAATGATCAATTCGTAGTCCATTAGAAATTTAAAAAGACGTAATATAGTTTACAAATTTACATAAAAATAAAGCTTTTTTCTTTAATAAAAGCTTGAAACAGTGGCGTAACGGACAACCCCGCCTTGCAGGAAAGACCAGGATTCTAGGGGACCCAAAGCCTGACTAATACATATTTGGGGCCCAAAATCTAACTTAGCAACCTAATATTCTCCATTAAGCCACTCACTTGAAAGATATCACAGTTCAACAAAAATAGAAATAAGTATGATTTTATGCATTAAATTTCAACAACTGCAAAAATATTGCATTATTATTCAAAACATCCGAAAGAAAAGGGGATTTTTTTTTTAAAAAAAAATCTATTATATGGAAATTCTATGAAGATACGGTACTTATCCTTTTCACTTCTTTTTCGAAACGTCATGCAGAAAAGAATTGGAAGGAAGAAAAATTTCAATGTATGGGAATTGTGTTGAGGCAAGAAGTAAAAAATAACAAATTCTATTAAAAATTCAACATTGGAAACTTTTATCAGAGAGATATATTTAAAGTAAACTACCGGCAAAAAGGATTCCGGGTTGTGCTCTGGTGGCTTGGGATAATAGTAAACGCTAGAGTTTTATATGAACATTACATTAAATTACCAACAATGTACAATTAATCTAAAATAAATTTACAACAGTATGATGCCATTAAGTGGATACCACATAATTTTTATAACTTTCATTGCAATCGGACAAAATGTGTCAAAATTTTTGCTTATAAAATGAAATAGAAACAAGGAATTATATATTTTTAGGATTTTTATTTAAAATAATCTCCTTTGGCTCCAATGCTTTTGTTACAGTGGCGTCCCAGTGTCGTCCGTGAATTCAGTTCGGGCAACTACTACTTGGAGTATTTGTGATTCCCGAACTGAATTTGGGCATGTTTCTATTTTTTGAAACCAGACCTGAGAGCGTTTCTACTTTACGATACTTAATTCACTATTTTCCTAATATGTGGCCTTAGTGGGCGATATGGGCTTGTGTACAATACCATGTTTTGGGATATACTGTAAAAGATTGTAAAATTTATGTATAGAAAATCATAGTGTGCGTTGTGTTTTTATATTATATTATATTTAGCTTCGAAAGTTTGTTTAATTTGCTCTACTTGAACAAGATGTGTGTGTAATCCATTACTTTTTATGTGTGTATATGTAAACATATTATATATAAAAATATAGCAGTTACTGCATTTAAAATTTTATTTTGGAAATAAAAACCATTTTCTAACTTTTATAATAATATAAAGAAACAGTCAAAAAGTTTTCCATTTTTCTTAAATATATGTCACAATTAACTTCTCGAAGGCCTATTCAAGTTTTCTTCGTAGAATCGCTTTCAAAGTTTGCGTTGTAACGTTTGTAGCGTCACACTGTCACCAGTACAGGACCCTTTTACTTAATACCAAATAAATATTGCATTCCTCATGTCCAAATTACCTAAAATTTTTTACAATTCCCCATCATCATAAGTTCAGGAACACTATTTCAGGTCAAGATCATGATTGAAACCCGCAGAACCTTAAAAGGCAGTATAACAGTTCATATATATTAATTACTAACTATTACCCTCCCGCTTCGCTAAGTATTACATAGGATGTTTGATTATATATTGATATCTAAGTTCGATCAAAAAGCTTTCGATCATTTAAAAAAATTTCTTATACTCTTCCTATTTTGATTAAAAAAAGGGCAGAACTTAAATTTCTAAAATAAAAGTATATAATAATCAACTCTCCAATACCCCTCTTTCCTAAGAGCAAATCTCCGCAAAACCCATTCTTAGCAAATATCTATTGAACAAAAGAAAAATGCTTACAAAATTTCAAGTAAGTAGGTCTAATAGTTCAAAAGCGAGAATTCTTATCCATAACGCCTCTGTAAACCGTCCTGAATGTCAATTTTTGCAAAATACGTTCTTAGTGAAACTCTACTCAACAAAGGAAACATACCTGCGAAATTTCAAGTCCGTGGTTGTGACAGCTCAAAAACGGGAAAATTCTGCTGTATCGCCTCCTTAAACTCTCTAAACCCCTTTGGGATTCGATTTCCATCAAAACCCCGGTTTTTAGTGGATCTATAATTACAAAAGAAACATGCTTACCAGATTTCAAGTCTGTAGGTCTAATAGTTTTTGGAGGTCTCATGATGAGTGAGTGAATCGCTTTCCCCCTTTACATATATAAATTCGCCCATCCGGTAAAGTGGTCAGTGACGCTGACTGCTTTACCGCAGGGCCTGGGTTCAAACTCCGGAAAAGGCATGGATGTCCAATGTATAATGCTTTTGCGGCATAGGAGTACTCTAAATAGCCGTCGAGTCACTAGTCCTCTCGTGAGGTTGGAGGAAGGGGAAGAGACGTGGTTGGCTCCTGACCACCTCTAGGGTGTTCTAACTCAAAATTGGAGTGGAACCGAGCCAAATTGTACTGTCACTTGTAGGGTGCTCAAAGCTACGGCTTGTGACATCTTTGCCCTATGCCTCGATGAATTTCGTGGGCCTCCTTCAGACAAATGGTATTAGAAACAACAACATATATAAATTTATTCACTCGAGACGCAATAATAACAAATTGGGAAAATATTATGAATCGTCCTCCAAAATTCATTTCGTATCTAATTGCAACAAAAAAACTTTTTACAATCAATGATCGAATGAATTTTTGAACATTCTTGATTCAGTTCTGCTAAAATATGAGTTCCATAATAGAAAAAAATCTTCTGGGAAGTTAATTAATTCATTGATATCAAGTTTTAGTTTCATTGGAGACCTCTTTCGTCCTCCTGCAGTGAAAAGGAAGGAAGTTCAAAAGACATTAGAAAAAGTAAAATATCCGGATGTATTTTACAAAAGAAGAGATGACTTAGAATGGATTATATCACAATTATATCAGCTTCTTTTATTATTTCTTCCATACGACTTGCACATTAAGGTATCGAAAAAAGAAGAAACATATTTCAGGGCATTTATTTTTATATAGTTCTTAAGCCAATACACACAAATTTAAATACAATTTTATAATTTCCTGAAATAATAATATATATTAGAAAAATTCCGAAATCACAATTTTTTCGATGTCTATATGAACTCTAGATTTTTACAGTGATTTCACTTCATCGAGAAACGAAAAGTATTTTATCTTTCAAATGAATTAAAAATCGATAAATGTTTTACCCCACCAGTTGTTTATATCTCTTCTTTTAAAAAAAATCCTTTTGGAACTGCTACAAATCCAACTCAAATGTTTAGTGATAAGAAAAAGAAAATTACCTCTCGATAAGTTCCGTGCGTTTTATGTATAAGTAAAAAACAATGTAATCGGGGGGGGGGAAAGTATTTTTGAAAACTCATACATAAAATTTCAAATATCAAGTTCAGGAAAGTGGTCGCTTAAATTATGAACTGTTTGAATTTTATCTCAGATATATAAATAATGCATGGTCTTTCCTAAACATTCTGGAATCGATAAATATTGTTAAAAGCATCAAAAGTTTGTTGACTTTAAGGGAAAAGTATCGTAAATTTTCCTCTTGTAAAAAAAGGACCCAAGTGAAAAATGAATAGCGGTTTAGGTTCTTTAATTTTTCTTCCGTTTAGCATAATTTCTTACACTTGTTGCCAAAGTTACGTTAATATTTCACACATAGGACTATAAATGTATCTGTTTCAAATATGAGTAATAAAATATGTAATGTTTTTTTTTTTTGTTCGTTATTTCCTAAATATTAATCCAAAACAAAAAAGGAGGGGGAAAAAATAAACTGTTAACAGAGGAAATTGTTCTTTAGTGATTTAGTTTTGTTGTTGTGGCACCTGCTTGACGAGGCCCACGAAATTCATCGCGGCTAAGGGCTAGAATTTTACGCCTGTCGTTAGCCTTAGCTTTGAGCACCGTGCAGATGACAGTACGATTTTTCTCGGTTCCACCCCAATTTAGGGAGAAAACCCTGGGGGGGGGGGTGCAGGGGCCTCCCACCTCTCTTCCTCTTCCACCAACCAAACGAGAGGACTTGCGGCTCGACGGCTGTTTAGAGCACACTCATGCCGCAAAGGCACTATACATTTACAAAGATCCATGTCTTCTCCGGGATTCAAACACTACGGCATCGCAGTCAGCATCGCTAACCACTCAACCGGTTGGGATTTAGTTTTAGAAAAGAAATGCTAGTTATTGTAAAATATTAAATTGTTTTGAATAAACCATTTTGCACAAAGCACCTTTAAGGACTACGTTCGGAACCGTGATTTTAAAAAAGCGCATAAATGGATAATTTTCATGATATTTAGTGTCACTTAGATTAGAATACATGTATAAAATTGTTTTAAGGACACATTTTAAGAAAAAAATTATTTAAATACAATATTCTAGCAAAAAATTAACTTAGAATAACCTTTTTTCAAAATGTTCTCCTGTTATAAAATTTTTTTCTAAAATAATAATATTTTGTGTGTGTGTGTGTGCTTTTATAAAGAAAAGACTTCTCCAGAGAATCTGAACTGTTTTTTTCTTGAAAAATTCACATTATTTTTATAGTTACCACCCATTGAAATAATTATCGGCGTTTTTTTTCTTAAAATTTCACCCTCTGTTGTCGTAAAACATGGATAAACCCGCTTCTAAGTTATATATTTCAAAAATTCTAGTTGAGCCTCTGTACAGAGGTCTGAGCTATATACAGGCAAAATATAATTATAATAGAAGAATTTTTCACAAAAGGAGAATATTTTGAAAATGGGTCATTCTATGTTCATTCTTTGTCAAAATATTGTACTTATATAACTTTTTATTGCAATACTATTCTTAAAACAATTTTATATACATTTTTTAATCTAAGTGATACTAAATATCATAAATATTATCCATTTATACATTTTTGCAAAATCATGGTTCCGAATGTAGTCGGATACCTTAAGAGCCCTATTTGTTAATTTTCGAAAAGAGAATTCGTATACTTTTTCGTACCTTTCTCTCAGTACGTTTTGTGAAATCTTAGAAGTAAAAATCTATGTCCATTTTTTTCCAGTTTAAGGTGAATAAGTTTTATTAGAGTATCGAAAATTTTTGCTGTTTTATCTGCGTTTTGGTCATAAGCAAACTATTAAATAAAATTTACTTCCTGAGCTTTACTGTCTATTATTTTATAAGGATGTAATTATTTTCTTTATAAAGAAAAAAATAAAATAAAATGTCATTATAAAAGTAGTATTAGCTAATTTTATTGAATTACTATTGTAAAAGCCCGGAGAGGACGACAGGAAATATGTGTGTGGCGATAGTTCGTCTACAGTCGATTTTGCTGGCACCCAAATAATACTCATGACTCTGATATCAATAGAATGAGCGGAACGTAAAATTAAAAAAAATGATGGAATGAGTCTAAGAACAGGAATCGTTAAGAATAGAATTTCGACAGAATAAGAATTTTGGGAAATGAATAAAATGAACAGGAACAAAGTTTCAACATACCTCACTTTATTCCACGATTTGATTCGAATAAGAACGTATTGCGAATAATCAAAACAAATTTGTTGCCAGATATTTTACACGAATAAACACGCGTGACAAATAAAAAAATCATTAAATGCGTTGGCGCAGTTTCCGTTCTGAGCCCACAGTACTAATTGAGTAAACTTGCATATTATTGTGTCAACCTTATTCAAGTCCATTTTTACTGAACAAGCCATTGATAAAGCTTTTTCCACATCCTAAAGTTTCTTTTCTGTCCATCAGATGTTCCATTCCGGTTGAAACATTTTTCACACACATTCATATCAGCTTGTCAAGAGCGTTTACAAAGACCAAGGACAATCTTTTCCAATCGTTGCATTGGATCTGAAAGATCTTTGCTTTCTTCACGGATTACTTTATCTTAATTGTTCAAGAGTTCGCAGTGTGAAAAATATCAACATATTTGCTCTGATTGTAAAGACAAGATCGTTTATTAGGTAGCCAAGTTATGAACGACTAAGTATACCTCAAAGTGATCTTTCTTCAAAATTGTTTTTGTATTTCAGTAAAGTTTAACGTTGAAGCAATTTTTCGTCGTCACGTAACTGTATAGCATGTAGATATATTTTAAGATCTTTATACGTTAACTATCACTATATTTATTAATTTGTTTGTTTGTTGTGGCAGAAATACAACTATTTTTTTAAAGAAATTATTGCGAAAATGTATTCTTTTAGAAATTGAATTTTTGCTTTGGGGATGCCTATTGTTCTACCTCGGTACTGTTGTCCACAATTATTAGATCACAGCTATGCCTAGTTTATCTGTATTAGATTTTTTTTTTTTTTTTTTATTTAACTTTCTTTTTTCGGTATTTAAAATCATTTGATAATCTATTAGTTCACACATTATTCTATGAAATATTTAGAGGGGATGATTTCTAAGCTAAATTGTTTTATCTTTGTTTAGGGCTAAGTGCTCCAAACTATTACGTTTCTATTATAATTTGTATAAATGTTTTTATTCATCCTTTTATGCTTATATTTTTGATATGCTCATTTTTCTTTTTAGTTTTTAAAATGTATATTTCTAATCAATACAATATTCTTTCATCGGAAACAACTCACTAGAAAAATATTTAAAAAGTGAAGCGTCATCAATTTTCGAACTCTATACACCTGGAGAGGCACATATTAAAAAAAAATGGTATGCTTGCTTAACTGTTTTTTGAATTTTAATTCTCTTCAAGAACAGGTACTCTAGTAAGTATAAAAAAGTGTATAATTTTGAATTTTTTGCGATGTGCCAATAAAGGATGTGAGTTATTAATAATTTATAAAGTATTTACATTTATTAAGAGATGCTATTTTTTAAATTATCTAAAATATTTCCCAAACTGTAGTACTTCAATAAAACTAAAACATTTCATTATTTATTAAGAGTTATTACCAAACATATAAATGTCCTCCACAAAATCTCTTTTTAATTAAGAAAAAAATGCCATATTTTCTTTTCTCATTCTTAAATTTCATATTCATTATACAGCAAGTTATTGTCAATACTCATTGGTATCAAATATTTTTACTATAAATCCAATCAAGAGTGTGTCTCAAGAGTTTTCTCCTTTTTTTCAATATCCTTTGTAACCCCCCCCCCCGACTATACTGTTAAAAAAAAAGGTTTGAAAATAATTCCTTATGTAAAGTCGCCTTGCCCGAAGAACTAACTCTCCTTATCTCAATTTAGTTTACCGGTTGTACATTTATTTCAACAGAGAGAAAAAAAAATTATGTGTATCCTTTTTCTATACGATGGCATGCGTTAAAACTACATTGTTCTAAAGAATTCTCAGAATGTGTTTCGAAATTCGCCACTAGAATTCTTACCCCCTTCGTATGATCTAAAACTTGTAAAAAAGTCTTACAAATCTACCACATTTTTTTTTTTTTTTTGTTCTAACAGAAGAAATGATTATGGTGAAAGAAGTTAAACTTAAGTTGTGAAAAAAAAAGCTAAAACTCTCAAAAATGAATGCTTTTTATAACATTTTCAATACATTGAATATATTCACATTAATAAATGTATTGGATAATTTTTTTTTTCTAAATGAGAGAGAGAATTATTTTCTAAAAAAATTTCTACAGATATAGAAGAAATTACAATTTTAGAACGGAGAATATTATTAGGAAAAACATAAGTATAAAAATATATATTCAAGCAATAGAATTAAAAATACAGTCGCACCTCTATATAACGAAGTCGCTAAATCCCGAAAAAAAGTTCGTTATACGGAAAATTCGTTGTATAGAGGTTCATCTTTCAATATTCTTTATGAACCACGTAAAACAAATTTTAAATTCATAATAAGTAAGTAATCATTCACACCTTTTTGTAAATTAATATATATTTATTTTAAATATCTTACCTATAAAAAAGAAAGAAAATCTGCAAGAAAAGTTTCTTGGCGCCTTTATCCATTTCCTAAAGAATTCATTATTTTTCTTTGATGTTTAGTACGTTTTGAAAATTTAGAGCTACAAGAGACGAGATTACCAGTGCGACTGATCAATACTACGATACAAATGAACGGAGACTAGTTCAAGAACACGAGACTCCGTTGAGCGTTAAAGAGGATATCGAAGATGTTTCTAGTGTACTGGATGATGGGGGTTGAAGGTTTCACTTCATGGATGAAATGCCCAGAATTCTATTGCTCTCGGCGAGTTAGGCACTTAATAAAACCAGTTCAAGATTTATGACTAAAATAAAATGTGCTAAAAGAGAGAATAACTCGTGATGTCCAGAAATACTTCAAAAATAGGGAGAATAACATTTAATCACGAGAATGAACTTTGCTATTGGGTTTGCTATTGTTTAACGAAGAAAATCATGAAATGTTCTTGGTTCCAGAAGAAAGTTCGCTATATAGAAAAATTTACAATATAGAGGCTCGCTATATGGCGGTTCGACTGTATATATTCAAGCAATAAAATAATTAAAAAAAAATTTTAAATAGCAATATTTTTCAATGCTTAAATGATAGATTTCACATTCTTTTAGTCTAGTAATCATATTCGTTTTTTTATTATCAAAGGAATATATTTCGTTTTATGGCAAAAAAATTCTTCTTTTAGTCTATTATTTTTGAGTATTTAGCATCTAGAATCTTCTTCTGGCATTATTATGTAATAGTTTATGAATACTTGAAATGAATGAAAGTAATTATTCAAATGGGACAAAGTGAACAAAATTACAAGTTTTTCTGTAGTGTCGGACACACATTCTATAGATTTATTCTGGAACATAACTTTTAAATAAGCATGCAAGTATAATGTTAATTAATGCGCAAGAAGAGTCATTGAACTAAGTTTTAGTATGTCATTAAGGTATCCGACTACGTTCGGAACCGTGATTTTAAAAAAGCGCATAAATGGATAATTTTCATGATATTTAGTGTCACTTAGATTAGACTACATGTATAAAATTGTTTTAAGAACATTTGGACAAAAAAGGATTATTTAAATACAATATTTTGGCAAAAAATTAACTTACAATAATCTTTTTTCAAAATGTTCTCCATTTAAGAAAAATGCTAATATTTTGCCTGTATATAGCTCAGACCTCTTTACAGAGGTTCAACTATGATTTTTGAAAAATTCACATTATTTTCAGAGTTACAACCCATTGAAATAATTATCGGCGTTTTTTTTCTTAAAATTGCTCCTCTCTGTTGTCGTAAAATATGGATAAACCCACTTCTAAATTATATATTTCAAAAATTCTAGTTGAGCCTCTGTAGAGAGGTCTGAACTATATACAGGCAAAATATTATTATAATAGAAGCATTTTTCACAAAAGAAGAATATTTTGAAAAAAAAAATTATTCTAAGTTAATTTTTTGCCGAAATATGGTATTTAAATAATTTTTTTTTGTCAAAATGTCCTTAAAACAATTGCATATATGTATTCTAATCTAAGTGACACTAAATATCATGAAAATTATCCATTTATGTGCTTTTGCAAAATCTCGGTTCCGAATGTAGTCGGATACCTTAATTCAAGATGCAAGTAGTTAGTATAGACAGACTTAACTTCTAATTACTTTTGATGTCAGTGAGCATGTATACGAGAGGACCGAGTACCTTTCGACAAGCAAACATTTTTCTCAAAAAACTTTATTTTTAAAGTAGAATAATGAAATAATTAGGCGAGCAAAATTAATCTCTTTGTTTTTGCCAGCAGAAGGATAGTCCAAGGAATTCTCAACATCCTTTTTGGACCTTTTTTTCTTAAAAAAAAAAAGAAAGAAACGAGTCCTACAGTAGTCGCATATGATGTGTAACATCTGACATGTTATCGTGATAAATACGCAATACTAACTTTTTTTCCAAAAAAATATAAAAAAAAAAAAAAAAATCTCCTTTCTCTCTCTCGCGCGCGGGTATGATTGGAAATAATTTTCTAGCGAATAATTATATCTTTAATGAAAATTATATTTAGTTAACAAAATGACTAATGCAATATTTTATCAAAAATAATTATTCTTGTTCAATTTGGGGAAGAGCGGAGACAATAGACTTATGATAACTAAAATATGACACATATACTTGTGCTTTCAAAGTATTTAAAAACCGATGAAAAACAGCTTCAATAACAGTACCACTGTTAGCAGTCGAAACATTCAAATTCGAGCTTGAGTTCATCATTCATAAATGCTATGAGCGGCTCAGCTTTTGGCAAACTGAAGTTAAAGTAAATCACCACTCAAAATCAGAGGAAGCGAGTGATAATTTTTTTAAAAGAGCAGAACCACCTTCGTTATATGGTAAAAGTATAAAATGCAGGAAATCTTTAATTTTGAAGTGATAACTTCTATTGGCGCGATTTGCTAGAGAGTGAACTTGAATGAACGTCA
>BMAV01006702.1:133611-179114 GCA_019973955.1 Trichonephila inaurata madagascariensis
AGTATAATTGTAACCCCAGATTGGGGATCTCGCATTAAAATCCCCGATCAAAAGGCAGTTTTGTTCTATACAGTTGTAAATCAAAAGCTCATCCATCAGACCATTGAAATCAACATGAGGGGGAAAGTAGATATTGATAAGAAGAATTGAAGAGTTTTAAAATTGAAAGACACAGCAATGGTAGAATTAGTTTTATTAAAGAAACTGAAGAGATTACCCTATTAAAGCAGATAGTCAGACACCGATTATCTAGGGAGAAGAATTGAGTGGACCCTCGAGAAGGGTTCAGAGGCTTACTATAGTTAATATAAGGGTCTTGGATCAGTAAAATATCTGAGCCAAGCTCCACGGCCACCACGAAGGCCTGAAGGTTAGCGGCCCGTGAATGATTTACATTTAATTGTAAAATATAAATAGCAGGATCAGCCATACCCTAAGCCGAGGTTTATCAGGAATGTTTGGGAAAGGTAACGGTAACGGTTATACATTTACGTGGAACCTTAGAGATAGCTCTATTATAGACTCATCATAATAAATGGAACAGAGAACAATTTGTTGAAGTTACATATAAAAATAAAAAGCAGTCCACATTAAATGCAGCGCAATAACGCTGGTGGAGGGGTGGGTGGAAACCACTCTCCCAGTTGATTTAGTTTCTGTTTCGCTTTCATAGGAAAGGAAGAGAAAATGACGTCACATCTCCATGACAGCAAAGCCCGTCTTTCAACCGTCTGCCGCATCTTGACGGAACGAGGAGAGAAGGGATATATTTTTTAATAACAAGGATTAAGAGAATGTTTGGGAAAGAACAGCAGCGAAATAGGTAGTGGTGCACTTAGTAATTAATGTAATAAGGAAAAGCAGGAAAAAATTATTCGCCAAAATCTGCCTTACAAAAAATTTTGAATAAGGAAACGAATAGGAAACAAATAAAATCGAATAATAAAAACTAATAATGTAAATATAATAAACGCATAAAAATGTGCCTTGATTAAATATAAATCAAATGTGAAAGTAAGAGGTGAATCAGAAAAATTTAAGAATATATATATAAAAAGAATATATCAAAATAATAATAATGAATATATACAATATATATATATATATATATAAATATATACATATAGTTAAGAAGGTACTTCGTCCGTAATCGGTGCTATTCATTGTACGTTTTTTAAATTGGATTAATACTGGGCAGTTTTTATAACGGCATCCATGATTTTCTGAAGAACCTGATCCAAACCTGACATTATGATTTGTGCAGTTTATGCATCGAGGATCGCAGGAGGCTCGATCATGGTCATCAGTGGAGTTACATCTGAAGCAAGCTTGGGTATTGGAGCAATGATTCCTTGTGTGGCCCAAAGTACCACAAGTAGAGCATTGCATGACAGATATAAATCTTTCGATTCTAACTCTCTCAAAATTTAGATACAGATACCCATGATCTTTGATAACAGGGTAAAGATCAGGAATTACAGATATGATCCAATTACTGGAAGATTTCGATTTTATAGAGAAAATGACCTCAAAGCCACCATCCTGGAATATATAATTTTTTAGAAGTAATGCTTTGGTAATGGAATCTTTGTTGTTGTATGAGGAATCCACACCAAATAATATAAACTGTGGCTTATGTCGGATTGGCTTGGATATTGAGAAACTTGCAAAGTCAACAACATTGGAGAGTACTTGGCTTAGTTTGCTTACATCCTCGTCGGTGGTCAAACAGATTGCAATTCCACTATTATTGATATTTTTAATTCTGGTTATTCTAAAGGGTAGATTTTTGCTCAGCAGAAAGGAAGTTATTTTGTTGCGGGTGGTGGAAGAACCGGCATTAGGTTCCAGAGGTCTGACCAGAAGGACCTTTTCACTCGGAGGCGGAGGAATGGTAAAGGAAGAAACAGCTGCTTGTAAAAAAGCGACCTGTGCGTAGCTAGGCTTGACGATGATGGCTGAAAGGGGAGGCGAGAGTATCAGTGTTATGCTCCATGGAGGATCTAAGATCGTTTACACAGGAGACGGTTGATTCTATGTGTGAAGACAGACTAGAAATGACCGAGTCGAAACAACGCTGAGATTCCGGTAATTTTCCTTCGGATAGAGCCACTTTCTTTCCAAATCTCGGATGTGTAGATAGGCGTCATCCAGGGCCTCACGAGTAGGAACGTTGGAACGGTCTTCAGTTAGAGGACCAGAGGGAGAGATGCTCGAAGATGGTAGCTTCTTGACTACGAGGCCACTAAAGATATGGAAGATGGGCGTCAGGAATTCCATAAGCATAGGAGAGGAACCCTTGAGTCGTTTTGCGTCAGCTGTCTGTAGGAAAATTTCAAAAGCTGAAAGAGTAGCCTCCTTTTTAAGGTATTCATTAGTTCCTGAAGCTCCCGGGAATGACTGAAGAAGGCAAGTAATAATGCCTTCATCCCTGTCTTTACTTTCTTTGTTTTTCTTAATCTTGGAGCCCATGTTTTTCAAAAGTATCTTTAGACATGATGGAAAGTATGGGTGTTATAAATAAAACGAAAAACGATGGATATTATTGAAGCGTAAATTGAACATGATAGTTATGTGTACACGTGGATAAGCGAAATACCATCAAAAGGAGGGGAAAAAATACCAAAATGCTTGCTAAAGAAGAACAAGCCTACTCGCCGGTTGATGAACGCCCAAGAGGAAAACGAAGGCTGCGGCAAGGAGAAAAACTGAATTTCCGGTGCCGAAAAGCTCGAAAAACACGACCATGAAGGCAGAACGGGAAGTGATATCCCTTAGAGGAGAAGCTGCTAAATTACTGCAGACTCTTCCCGACACAGAGCGGCTGAATTTGAACTCCCTATATACTCCTCTGGATATTCGGTTCGGCCAGAAATACTCCAAGGACTACGCACGTCTGCAAATGAAAACAAGACTCCAGAAAACCGGAGAAATCTTGCAGGATTATGCCTCTGAAGTAGAAAGCCTCGCCAACTTGGCTTTCTCCGACCACCCAGCAACTGTGCGAGAAGTAATCTCTTTGCAGTATTTCGTGGATGGATTGAAGGATGGGAAAATCCAGAAGGCTGTAAGAATGACAGATGTTCAAGATCTTAAATCTGCCCTGTTATATGCCATGAAATTGGAGGCTGCCACTCAAGCCAGTCCTAGATATCGCCATTCCATCCGATGAGCTAGAGTGACTGCAGATGAGCCCTGTGAATGCCGATGTATAAAGGAAATTGAGAAATTGAAAGAGGAAATGCAAGCTTTAATGGCTCAACGTCAGAATCACGAGAAACTCAACTTTAAGCGCTGGGGGTGTGGTGGAACTGGACATATGAGAAGAATCTGTCCCCAAACAAGGAAAGATGAGAATATCGTCTCTTCCTCCAAACAGGAAAACTAATATATGGCCATCTCGCGGGGCGGAGGTTGTCAGATAATGAAACGCCTCATCACAAAATTCTCCAGATTACGGCAGTAAATGGCGGCGACAAGGGACTTTACGTAATAGGACAAATTAATGACATATCGTGCCATATGGTTGTTGATACTGGAGCCAATGTGTCTATAATCAGAAAAGATTTTTCTCAAAACTCAAAACTTAGTATTATCTGGACACCGCCCTGCAATTCCTTGCAAACAGTGACGAATGACAAGATTCAGGTTCATGGGAAAGCTAACATCACTCTAAGGTTTGGAAATATTGACCATCACCATACGGCATATATATCAGATATCACCGATGCTTGTATTTTTGAACTGGATTTTCTGAAGAACAATAACTTTAAATTGGACTTTGAAAATAGCAATATGCATTCAAAATTTGAAGACATCCCTCTTATTGGCTTACAAACTCAATTTGAATCCAACCAGAAAATTATAGCAAAAACCAAACTCTCATTATCACCAAGATTTTAATGTATAAAACTCGGTTAAGTAGCAGAAAATAGAAAATTCCGATTCGGCCTAATTGCTTATCCGGACCCAGACAACTCAAAAGGAGGAGTACTGATAGCTTCGTCAATAGTAGACCTCTCGAAGTCAGTAATCCCAGTGAGGGTGGCTAATATTAGTGATAAGGCGAGGATTATGCATAAAGGAGAAGTAATAGCAGTTTGTGCTCCTGTCACTTGTGTAGACAGAAAGTGCAATAGCCAAGACCTTTCTTCAGAGAATCTGGTCAAGGATTTACTACAGAACACGGACTTAGACGAAAGACAGAGATGTGCTGCAGGAGGACTTATTAAAGAACTTCAAAACCTATTTTCAAGAACATCTGAGGACTTTGGAAGAACAAAACTAACAAAACACCGAATTGATACGAGAGAGCATCCTCCTATTAAGCAGCACCCCCGACGACTACCATTTGCTAAACAGGAAGAAGTCCAAAAACTCATTAATGACAAGAAAGATAATGATGTCATTGAGCAGTCGTCAAGTCCCTGGGCATCTCCCATCGTATTGGTCAAGAAGAAAGACGGCTCTAACACATTTTGCGTCGACTATCGTGGGTTGAATGACATTACAAAGAAGGACAGCTATTCTCTGCCAAGAATAGATGACACGCTTGACACACTTGCCGGTAATACCTGGTTTTCTACCCTAGATCTTAAGAGCGGGTATTGGCAGGTAGAATTCCACCCTGACGATAAGGAGAAAACTCCCATCACCAAAGGACAAGGACTATGGCAATTTAAGGTTATGCCTTTTGGCTTGTGCAATGCACGTGCAACATTCGATCGCCTTATGGAAACAGTCCTCGGCCAGCCTGGTTTAACTTGACAACATTATCATCGTGGGGTTTCCTTCGAAGAACATCTTAAAAATATCAGGCGTGTGCTACAAAAGCTGAAACAAGCTAACCTGAAATTAAATCCATCCGTGCCACTGTTCCGGCGCGAAGTCACCTATCTTGGGCACATTATATCGGCGGAAGATGTACGAACAGACCCTTATAAGATCTCAGCTGTGAAAGACTGGAACTGCCCGACGGATGTTCACCAGCTCCAGAATTTCTTGGGCTTATGCAATTACAGGAAATTCGTGAAAAATTTCTCAACAATCGCCAGACCACTTCATAAGCTAACCGAGGCAAAACAGAAATTCATCTGGACGGGTGATTTTAACAACGCCTTTAACAAGCTTAAGGACGCAGCAACATCTGCTCTCTCCAATCCTGGCATATCCTGAAATTGGGAAACAATTTATTCTGAAAAAAGATGCAAATCATGAGAGTATTGGGTTTGTGTTGTCTCAAGAGATAGATGGTCAGAAGCGTGTCATCGCCTATTTTAGCAAGTGTCTGTCCTAATCAGAAAGAAATTATTGTGTGACCAGGAAGGAACTGCTTGCTATAGTAAAAGCCGTAGAACACTTCCATCCTTACCTCTACGGTCGACGGTTCCTGCTGTGGATAAATCTTGCCTCATTGACCTGGCTACAAAATTTTAAAAATCCAGAAGGCCGAATAGCTAGGTGGATACAGAGACTACAGGAGTATGACGTGGAAATTCGCCACAGAAGAGGATTAGAATATGGAAATGCAGACGCCCTTTCCAGAAGACCCTATCCAGAGAGCTGCAAATACTGCTCGAGAATCGAAAAGAAATTTGGTGTAATAGATCCAATAGTCCACCAAGTTACAACGCCATCAACATCGGCATTGGACCCGTGGAGTGATGAGAGCGTCCGAAAAGATCAACTGGCTGATCCTGAAATAAAACCAATCATAGAATTCAAAGAGTCGTCTGACGAAAAGCCCAGCTGGCAAGACATCGCCCCTTTCCATCCTACAACGAAGCGTTACTGGGCTCTTTGGGACTCTCTCCATCTGAGAAATAGTGTCTTATATCGAAAATGGGAGTCTGACGACGGAAAAACATTCAGGTGGCAATTGATACTCCCAAAGCCAAGAGTTTCAACAGTCCTTAAGGAACTCCATGGCAGTCCAACTGGAGGTCACTTTGGTGTTATGAAGACCTTACAAAAAGTTCGTGAGCGCTTCTACTGGAACAGTGTGCGAAGTGACGTGGAAAAGTGTTGTCGCACGTGCGATCCCTGTGCTGCATTGCAAGGGCCCAGAATACGCACAAGAGGAAGACTGCAGCTGTATAATGTGGGAGCGACTTTCGAACGTATAGATTTTGACATCCTAGGCCCCCCCTCCGAGATCATCAGATGGCAACAACAACATCCTGGTGGGGATGGATTACTTCACCAAGTGGCCTGAAGCTTATCTTATTTTCGACCAAGAGGCTTCGACTGTTGCAGAGGTTCTAGTTCAACACTGGATCTCACGATTCGGGGTCCCTCTACAACTGCACTCCGATCAAGGGAGAAACTTCAATTCTGCAGTTTGCAAGAGACTGTGTGAAATACTCGCCATCGACAAAACCCGGACAACAGCTTTACATCCTCATTCTGACGGCTTGGTAGAGAGGTTCAATAGGACCATCCTGAACAGCCTCTCTGTCCTGGTATCCAGTGATCAACAGGACTGGGACAAGAAATTGCCCCTTTTCCTGCTTGCCTACAGGAGTGCCGTTCACGAGACCACCGGCTATTCCCCATTCCAGATGCTCTTCTGAAGTCATCTTCGTCTGCCTGCAGATCTTCTGTTCAGTCGGCCACCAGATGCTCCCTTGGCGCCTGAGGAGTATGTCGAGAAACTCCAGGCACGGATGGAGAAAATACATCATCTGGCTAGGGAAATAATCAACATGGCTTCCTAGAAAGTGAAGACCCAATACGACGCAAGAGCAACCGGACACGACTTCCACGAAGGCAACAAAGTGTGGTTATGGAATCCGAAACGTCGCAAAGGACTCTCTCCAAAGCTGCAGACCAACGGGTAAGGTCCTTACACAGTCCTAAAAAGACAGAGTGACTTTGTATAGTGCGGATACAAAAATCACTACACTCAAAACCGAAGGTAATACATTACAATAGGCTAGCCCCTTATCTTGGCAAGATGAATAAGATACTTAAGTTTAGACCATGGTCCCTAATTATTTTGTAAATAATGTAATTTTTTTTTCTCTCTAATCCCCTAATTTTATTTTAGTATTGTAATTCATGTATTTTGAATTTATTCGCTTTGCATTTGCTGTTGAGTATATTTGTTATTTTATATGTAATTATTATGTGAGTAGTTTGTCTGTAAATAGATACCTCTTACTCAGGGATTGTACTGCCCGGGACGTGCAGTCTTTGAGGAAAGGGCAGTGTTACAAATTTTGTGTAAATAGTGTAAAAATTTTGTATTTGGGTGTTTAATGCACTTATATTACTCTATGTTCTATTTATTTCATGTTAAAATTGTACTATTCACAAGCAATGTCGCCCCTTACGTTATAATGGCGATTCAATGAGAACTTGGCGAAATATTGGCGGTAGAGCCAAGTTTGCATCATTTTTGGCGACCAAGTTGGTGGGCAATTTGGCGTCATTGGCGACCATTTTGGCGTTATTGGGGACCATTTTGGCGAGTTCGGAACCCTTTGGATTCTTCTAGAAAGTAGTGGATCTCTCCATTAATGTCACGCTTGATGACACGAGCGGTTATATTTCTGGAAGTTTCTGCATGCCCCTACAAATAGGAGTGGAGTGCCAGCCGCAGCCAGTCAGTCTGATTTTATCCATTGAATAGTGAGGATTGTTTTGACCAGCGATTAGCTCGTCTGTGCTTGTGAATAATCTTTTACTTACGGGTATTTTTAAACACTGATGATTGTGTTTGATTGCTGTTGAAGGTGTGGAGACCTTCGGGGATTTACTCTGTGAATATTGCTGCTGAATCCTGTTTTCAAAGGATTGGATTTTTGATAATAAATTCGCATCGCTCTTAAAGAACTGTTTATTTTCTTTGTGATTGTTTTGCATAAAATCATCGAACCCGGATCTATGTAACAATATTACTTTATGTGTACAGACATATGAATAAATAATTTTATATGATAATACTAATATAATATCCCCTTGCTTTTTATTCACCAAACTAATCTCTGAAATAACATTACAAAACTTGAAGTTATCACCTCTATCGTGTGGTCATAAGCATACATACTTTTTTTAACCGTTTGATTCGAAGAAATGTATACGCCCACCGAAATCCCTGTTTGTCTATTTCCAAATAAGCATTCTGCCGTACTTATGTCCCCCAATATAGTGACTAATGGATTTAGACTCAAGCGCTCGAGTGCTTAATGGCTTCTAGAGTTAGACCAAGGCCATATAGCTTTGGTTAAACCCCCATGCGAGGGTAGCACAGCCACGCACTCTCATTGGTCAAATCAAGTAGCACGCGTTTACGTCACATCCTTTTACACACATCCGTCCCTTTTCACGAAATCACTCCTAACAAATATCCAGCGACGGAGGGAAAGATGTTACACATCAAAAAACGAGGATTGGCTAATTTCCAACTTTTTGCTGTGACTGTATAATGTTTATTTTTTTTAAACATAGTATTTGCTTATTCTGTTTGTAGAACTCTCTTACTTGTTAGTAATTCTTGCTATAAAGAGTTGAAAGCTTTTAGCAGGCGTTAGTATGTGTACAAAAAATAATATATTACAAACATAAGGAATTGGTGAACTAAATATTAGTTTTGTGTTATGTTATTTTAAAAAGTACCTACTACGTGACCTGTACTGCCCAAAATTTCCATTTACATAATAAATCAAGAACAATGTGGGTGGAAATGTTATACTTATAATGAACACTCTCAACAAATAACAACGTTATTTTACATCTGCCTAAACTATCTTATTCCTACAGCCACTTTCAGTGAGGGAGTGAGAATATGAGGTCGTCGCGTTATAAAGCTGCACGAGGGCTATCGGCGACGGAACTCGTCATTTTGAGCCTCGATTAAGGGACGACACCCCCCTCCCCTAACTTTCACACCACATCAGCTAGAGCAGGGGTCGGCAAGCTATGGCACTCTACAAATTTGTCAATTCTTGAGTGGGCGGAAGTTGATAACCTTATTTGACAAACATTTTCAGAATAATGGATTTAGAAATATGGAAAAAAAATCTGAAAGATAAATTTGCAGCTATGCATGTACTCTGCTTTTCACTTTGGGTTTTACGTATCTAAGTAAAAAATCTTCCCTTATATAAAAAAAACTAGTCCACAAGGAATTTGTAAAACAACTGAATGCCCAGAATCGTCTCAAATTCAAAGTTACACATTGTATATCACACTAGTGCAGCACTAGATTCGTACTAAAGGGTTTTTTTTAATTATCTTTTTATTTTACTGCAATGAAGGGAAATACTTATATTTTTCGTTATCTATTTCTTTTATTTTAATCAATATGTTTAAAAATACACAATATGTACGTGTACAATTTTAAATGTTTTATTCTTGTTGAAGAAATAGTTATATTTTATGCTGTATAATTTTATGTTCATAAATATCTTTAAATGATGCAAAACTAATATATAATAAAACTGTACATCTCAATTCGTATTCTCTTATTATCACTTCAATCGAATGGTTTCCACCGTAAATCCTATGGTTTGGCATGTCACCACTAAAAGATTGCCGGCCCCTGAGCTACATGACGTGCAGTGGTCCTCTACACAGCTAGTCTTTAGCAGCGTTCTCTCCTCTCCACTCCTCTATTGAGGATGCATCCGCACCATCTATTTCCTACGCTGTTCAATGACCCAAATTTGGATTGTGTGAAGGGTTCCATAGGTTGGATTTGTTAAGTTTATCTTCAAGCTGAAAAATTCTTTTTTTATTATTTGAACGCATTATTTGTTCAAATATATCACTATATGATATATTTATTTTTATCTTTAATTGGGGAAGAAGTATCACTGTTTTTAAACAACAATTTTTGTTGGATGTGTATTTCTCGACAAGATTCACACACATACATATATTTTGTTTCAGAAAAAAATATTTTATTTTGACAGAGATAAGAACCGAATCGAAATGCCTTATATTGCATGCCAACCCAATATACATATTTCATGCAATCTTGGTTTGCTTTTCAGAATTGTTGTTTAGATGACATTTTTAAAAGAATATAAATCTTCGTCCAATTTCTTATGTATAATTAGTAGTACATGAATGATATTAAAATTATTTGATACTGTTAAAAAAAACCCATATTCTGCAAATTCCTTACAAAAATTTTTCTTTGATATTTTTTAAAGCTGAATAATGTTATATATGTGTCAGTATGTTAGTAAAGGCTTATTATCCTGTGTTTGAAGCAAATAATACATTATATAAATATAAGCATTCGCTGTAAGAACGAAATTAATTTGCATTGTACACTTTTAAATAGCATTTTCTATTTTTATAATAATATTTTAGTTTATCTGTAGTACTTTTAAAATAATACTTTTAAGGGGGGGGGGGAAACATAACATTTTGTAATCCAGAAAAAATTTGTACATTTATCTTCTGTCCATCTTTCAATTGTGTTAGAAATAGAACCAGATCCCATTTCAATTTTTAAAGGATCTCTTATTTTTCAAATCTATTCCGATTAAAATTAATTATTTATTGATTTTTGCTATCAGAACAAACATACTTTGATAAGTCGGTTATAAAACAAATAATTCTGTCATTAAAACCAAAAAATAATAAAACAATTATCATTTTTTGGTTGAAGACAATTCGAGTTTTCTCCTGATAAAATAAAAGCAAAGCAATTCAAACGATAACAATCAAAACCACTCACCATCGTCGCGACCCTACTTTCGTTGCCAACACAAATAAATTAAATCCGGAGACCCCACATCGTCTGCCACTAATGAAATGAGTTGTCTTCGAAGTTTTTTACCAAACGATCCGCTCAGATATGTGAAGCGTTAATTGCTTCGCTTCCCTTCATCTGCCGCTCGAACGATTATTTCATTCGTTCGCGGGTGCAGAGATTCGTGTTCTAATTTGTCCTCTTCCTCACCACCCTTCTCCATCCCTAGTTTGCCTTTAACAATAGATTTTTTTTTGGTGATTTATTTATTTTTAATAATTATGTTCGTTCGTGTTTACTTTCAAAGCTGTTAAAAAGAAATCGAAGAAAATGTTGAAGAATTATACATCTTGAGAGATTCTCTTTTTAAAGAATTAAACAAAGAAGTTCCCAAAAAAACACTGACGTGGAAGATTTCAATATTTTTTTGAAAAAATGAGGTAAAATGTTTTTTTAATATAAAAATTAAATATTTTTTAACTTTTGTCACTAAAACCTGCACTCTTTTATTAAAACTCGTATTATTTCGGTGTATAGATATATTATTGTCTGGTTATTGCTGGAACACAAATACCGTCTTATCTCTGTATGCATCATTATCGTACATAATGCGTATACATATTTGTATACGTATTCGATTAGTTTCGGTAACTTTTTGACAATGATTAACTTATTTCAATTCTTTCAGTAACAACTCTTTGGAACTCACCACAATCTTCAAATACATCCAAAAAAAATAAATAAAAACAGATAATAAGGGTCACAAAAAGTTCATTTTTCCAGAATAAAAACAAAAATTCTCTCTCACACTTTTAGATGGAATTGCATCAAAAAATAGGATTAAAAAGTTCCCGTACTGAGCATGGAAAATTTTTGCAGTGGAGTGACTACGATAACATTTCTTCCCCTTTTCTAAGAAAAAAATTTCCCAATTACCCGGTCGGTGGCTCGCCACGGCGTCGTATTTTGTAGGCGAATGCATTCAGCCGTCGGCAATTGAAAGAAATTATGTTTGTTCAGCCGATAATGAATATTAAGTTTTGTGTTTGTTTGGGAGACGAACGAAATTTCGAAGCATTATGATACATTATCACGAATGGAAGCTTTGAAGTGGCATCGACGTTTCTGAGAAGGCCTGGAAAGTGTCGAAGATGACAAATGATCTGGATGTCCGCAGACTTCCCGCATCGCTGAAAACATCGAAAAGGTTTCTGCGGCGGTTGATAAGAGCATGCTTCAAACACAATAACAGAATCAGCTGGGAGGCCACATGTCAATGAATTCTGACTAAGTATCTTAACATGCATAGTGTGTTTCAACAAATCGTTCCCCGCATGTTAAACGAAGACCAATCTGCTGATCAAGTTAAAAGTGCATCACAGGCCGACATGGTTAAAAATCGAATCCAGAAATGTTTCGATGACCCTTACAAGCCATGGCAAAAGTGTGTTGTTACTCAAGGGTCTTATTTCGAATGAGGATGTGTGCTTCAGCAGTATTTAATATATTTTTTTAAGTTATAGACTCAGGCGGAAACTTTTGAATCCTGCGTAACTGAGGATAATTAGCGTAACAGTTTTATTTAACTTTTTAATTAATTTTATAATTTTAATAAATTTCTTAATTTAAAAATTGAATTGCTGTCTAGAGAAAGCTTTTTTTGGATAACAAAATCCATAAAGCTTTGGTTTTCTTTATATCTAATACAAAAAGGCTATCTTGAAATTAAAAAAGAAATGGACTCCAGTTTTTCTAATGGTCACTTCAATCGGATGGGAAGCAAACTTGACCATTTCTTAGATAGTGAGATAAAAATGTATAAAATCAAAACAAAAAAATTAAGGTGAAATTGTAAAGAATGTTTATTTTGTATTTAACTATAATTTTGTAATTGCTACAATTTTTTTGTAAAAGTTTGCGTCTCTCTCGAAATTATTCCAATGACTGCTCTTTTGCAATGTTTAATTATAACATCTCAAAATCGAACCATTCAATATTTCAATCAGCTTAAAATTTTATTTTTTGATAATTTATGTCACCTATTCAATTCAAAAATAGATAAAATTTAGTGAAACTTAAATGGGACATTTTTCTTCGAAAAAATTGTTATAAAAAGTCAAATTTCTTATGGACATTCTTTTAAAATAAAAATATTAAATCGCTTGTCACTAATTGTATAACTTTCAAGGGCCCTGAATATTTAAAATCACTAAAAAAAAATTCACTTACTTGAGTCTGACTACATATATATACCTTTATAGTTAAGTCTTCTGATATCAAAATTTCGAGTTAAATAAATAGTAAATAACAATAAAAAATAAACAAATAGATATGTTTTCGTCTTAACTAAATGTGAAAAATTGTTCAATACTTTTTTGTGAAACGTCTTAATTCGTCCGAAATAACGAAAAAAAGAACCTAGGTTAATTGATTATCATAACATGAAGAAACAAATTTTTTATACATGTTTCATCATTTTTAAAAACAAAAAGTAAACCAATATTTTTTTTATAAAGAATACATATTTTTGATCGTCTAGAAATAAACGCTGATCTCTATCTTACCGAATCAAAGATTGTGCATCGAAATACACGATTTGGTATAACAACTGCTAAACTAACTTAAGTTTACTGAGGCCTCTTCCCCAAAGCAAGCAGGCTTCAGATGTTTGTTTTTTTAAATGTACGAAAAACTGGAATTGCCATTTATTCAAAACTTACTTTTTTTAAGAAAAAGTTTTCAATAAATCTAAAAAATTTCCTTAATTAAACACGGAACAATTCAAGGCGGCATCTTTCTTTTTCTTCTGTTTTCGCAATTTCTTTCCCACACTTATTTACCTTACAGTGACCTCAGCCATTCCTTCCCACGGAAATAATTCTCAATCTATTTTCAGATCTATATCAGTTTGCTTGCAATTATAAATTGTCTGACTTCCAGTTGGGAATTCTTTTTCACGTTTGTTCTTCGTTCTGTTCAACCAAAAACTTTCAATTAAATAGGATGATGAGTAGAAAATGATATTACTTTGAGGCTTTGTTCGCTTATTCGCTTTTTGATTGTTCGCATTGGTACAATTATACCGGGGTGGACGGACTTTAACAGAGTACGGACTACTTTTAATATTTTTAAGGTATCGCGGTCCACCCAGTGGCGTTGGTGTGGCTCTTCGGTATTAAAACTATATGTTTTATTTTCTTAACATTTGTTTTCGACATTGTACCCTTCTTTTAAAATATGACAAATTACAATTTTTACTACAAAAACGCAAGTTACACAATATTGTCAAGTTGAATACTTGAACAACTATGAGAATGACTGCTAAACCATGGAACGAGGACATATTCAATGTAGCGATCAGGTAACATATCTGAACCAATGAATCTGAAATCCATGTATGTACTTAATTTGTTCAGCGCCTCCCCCCCTAGCGGGACATGACAACAACACGAGAACCCAAACCCGTGGAAGAGCGGGATGATGTCTGAATAGCCAATCCCGTACTATTGAGGGAAGAGCTGATGATCAACATTTATTCTGCCTTTCAGTTGGCGTGTGAGGAAAAATTCATTTACACGGCTGATAGCTGTTTTCTTCTACAATGGCAGCGAACGTGTTGTGCACTTCCAATGAAGGTACAGATATCGTCCACACATTTGCTTAGGTTTTAGTCAAGGCGTTCACCCCAAAATATATTGGCGGTCCACCGGTCGATCACTATCGATTTAATGCCGGTCCCTGATTTATACTATATTTAACCTAAAAAAACTGATTTCTCGAAAAGTGTTTGGTGTTTAACGTCCTGTAACTATTAGTTTAATCCTTTGCTTCATTTCCATTATTTATTTTTAAGAAATGGATTACAATATCCTTAAGGAAATGTTGTATTAGTTTCCCCGTTACTTCATTTTCTTAACTTTTTATAAATTCTTTAAGGGTAATATACTCCAAGAATCTCATTTAATTTTAAGGCATACGTTTTTAGGAGTAAAAGGCATTACACACAACAAGCTGGACGAACTCTCCAATAAAATTTTGTTCATTTTTATTGCTTCTTTATATTTTTTAACCGAGAAATGTAGCATATTGATCGTGGAAACAAAAAAAATTCCTTTGACTCAAATTGAGTTTGAGAATTTTGAAAAAGTAAGAAAAATTCTCCAAAGATCGCTTTTAAAAGTCAAGTTCGGGAGGAAAAAGCTATAAATCTTGAAATATTTGATAATTAACATTCATACCTATGTTTATTTGATGAAATGCCTACTTATCATGCAAAAGAATGCAAGGCAAACTTAAAGAATCGGGATTTTTGAAGAAAAAAAATTATAAGCAAAAAAAAGGATATTTTTCTTCATTGTGTTGAATAAAACACATTATAATTGAAATACCGAAGAACTTTCCAAGAGCAACCAAAGGACTGAAATGTAAGAACATGTGGTAATAAGAAAAGGTTTTGAATCCTATTCTTAAAGATCTTTTTGGCAATGATGATTAAAAATAAAATCGAACTATGTTTGATATTTACCTTTGTAACCGCTCTTGTCATAATAACTGTAACTGACTCTACCAATCAAAGAATCCACCTGATCTTTAGTGGAAAGAGATCTCTGTCCATGTTCATTGCCCATTATTCTTGTTAACGATGTTTCCTAACCTAAGGTAATAAGTAATCTCCTCCATTGGTATTCTTAGCTTGACGTTCTGGAGGGGCTTGAGTACTCTGACAAACCTGGGAGCTATGCCGGCGGTAGTCTAACTACCGGTAGGGTCTCCCATGCCGGACAGGTCCTCGTAGGGTAAGAGTCAGACTAAATGGGATACTACCTAGAGCTCAGTCGGTCCTCTACCTACCTTCAGGTGCTCTAGTCCTGTGACTAACAGAGGCTGCAACTTTTCCCCATCCATTAACAGTACACCTTCTATCACTAATGCTACATCGGTCGTCGCGCAGTCAAAAAAGGACCGCGTTCCTGGTTTAGGAAGAGGTCTAGGTTCGATAAATAATCTACGCGGTTCCCAAATTCTTTAAAGATAAAAAAATTCAACATTAATGGAACTTCAACAAGCGCAACAAGGATTAAACTTGACCAAGTACTTGAGCTAGCACTAACCGAATGTGCTCAAATCATTGCTCTGCAGGAGAGTAAGCTGAAGACAATCATTTCCCTCAAGATCAAGGGATAAAATATTTTTAGGTTAGATAGACAGAATAGGAGTGTAGGAGGTCTTGTATTCCTTATTAAGAACATCAATTATCAGTGCATAAATATCAACAGAAAAATAACTGATGGATCTAATCTCGAGATCCAGGGCATTAGGATCATCTGGAGAGGGAAACCACTCAATATCTTTAACATGTACCAACCCCCTGATCTCAAAAGTCTACCAACCGATCTTCAAGATTTATTCACTGTGGGTACTATCTGCCTAGGTGATTTAAATGCTAAACACCCCATTTGGGGCTATTCAACTTGACATTGATGACAAGTGCTTTTCTATTCTCAATGATGGCACGGCTACCCATTTTTCATATAGTTATAATACGAAAGAAGCTCTAGATATTTCAATCGCCAGTTCTGATCTTGGACTCAGCTGTAAATAGACTCTTCTGGAAAACTTGGGGAGTGACCACCTTCCTATTTTAATTGAACTAAAAAAGAGGCAACTAGTACCCACCAGTAATAATAAACAATGGATTTTTAAGAAAGCGGACTGGCAATCCTTCGCAGAGGCTGTTGATAACGGAATTAAGAGCATACTTCTCAAGGATAGTGTTGATTTGAACTGGTGCTCTTTTAAAGAAATGATCTTAAGAGCAGCCAAGAAATACATTCCAAGAGGTAAATATTAAAGAATAGGAAACCCTAATTATTTAGTAAATCACCCTTTCTGCAGCCTCTGCTAGAAGAAATAAAAAGAATCTTTGAAAATAGGGACACTGGCAGAAGCAATTATGTAAGGATTGAATTAAACAAAATTAATGTAAAAATAAAAAGATTTTATGTACAAATTAAACGGGATAAATGGAATGATCTATGCTCAGGTCTTGAATCAAGAACATCTAATGGTAAACTGTGGAAACTTCTCAAAAACATTAGCAATGAGCAACCACAAACAGAACAATGTAATACAATTCTGAGTGAAGACGGAAATTTAGCTGTAAATGACGAGCAAGCTGCCGATCTATTAGGTTTGCACTATCAGAAAATCAGTATACTGAACTTCTCAGTCGAAGACAGAAACATCAAAATTAGGGCTAGTCGTATTGTCCATAGCTGCCGCAGTGATACCCATAGAGGAACCTCCCTTTTCAATAGAGAATTCAGAGTGAATGAACTCGAGGCTTAGATCGGTGATTCTTGTCTAAATAAATCTACTGGTCCCGATGGTATTCACGGTCAAATGATTGACCATCTTGGCTTGAGCCGAAGGCAGAGATTTTTGGATATCATCAATTGTTCCTGGAACAAGAGGAGCAGCTACTTCGAGACTGGAGGAGAGCGACCGTCATTCCTATTAAGAAACGTGGCAAAACTGATGGTACCCCTGAGAGTTATCCACCCATCACCTTAACCAGTATTGCTTGCAAAATAATGGAGAAAGTGGTTTTGAGAAGACTCACTTTCACCTGCATTCCCACAATCTTCTCCTGGAGGAACAGTACGGTTTCAGAGAGGGACATAGTACTACAGATCAACTTCTCTACTTTTGTCAAAGGATTAGAGACGCTCACAATAGGAAACCTACTAATCACACTGTGGCGGTTTTTCTGGACTTATCCAAAGCTTTTGACAGAGTCTGGAATAATTTTCTTGTTATCAAACTGTATAAATGTTTGGTATTGGAGGAAAAGCCCTACCCTCGATTTACGATTTCTTGAGAAACAGACTTATCGGAGTAAAGTTTAATAATTCCCTCTCCAGGAGTTTTTCGTTCTTTCAAGGAGTTCCTCAGGGTTCAGTTCTAAGCCCAACTTTGTTCTCGGTCTACTTATCAAGCATTGAAAGTCTTATCAAGAATAAATGAGAGGTCGGTGCATTCGCGGATAATATTGTTCTTTGGAATTCCGATTCTGACTTGACGAAACTGGAGAGAGACATTAATCTTGTCCTTGAGGACATTCAGAATTTCGCTCTAGACCACAAACTGACTTTTAACTCTACAAAGTCTATGGATAGCTACTTTACAACCAATAGAAAGCTATATCTTTTATATAATCAACCACTGACCATCGATAACCATCCAAAATATTTGGGTTTCGTATTGGACCCTGAAATTCTGGGAAGCAAAAATATTGACAATATTGTATTTAAGGCAAGAAAACGGCTCAATATTTTGAGATATATCTCTGGACGTGATTGAGGAGCAAATACTGGCTCTCTGAGAAACACGTACATCTTACTAATCAGGCCCATCTTGGAGTAGGTCGTTTCAGTTTACTGTAGCGCCTCCGTTACAAATCTTCAGAAACTTGAAAAGGTCCAGCTCAGTGCTGCTCGGATCATCTCTGGTCTGAAAAATACTTGTCCCAGAGATATAGTACTTTTCGAGGCGGACCTGCAGCCTCTTAGCCTTAGGAGACTTGCATGTCTAACAAAATACTACAACAAACTCAGAAGTCTGGATTCTCGAAATCGTAAGTCAGCTTACTTCAAAGATTGGTGTAATAACCAGAGACTCAGGAGAAACAGTCCCTTCAGCCAAATGGTCTCTTTAAACCTTATCATTGGTGTGTGGAACCTCATCACCTGTCACAATGTCTTGACCCAGCGGATGATCTTGACGGGGTCTTTTTCCATTCAGAATTACCAGTACACGTGAATAAACAAGCAGCCCTTCCTGCCTATCTAAAGCAATTAGCTCAAGAGAGAATTGGTGATATACTAATTGACGCCATTCAGGTTTATACGGATGGCAGTAGAGATGATTATTATCGATCTGGCAGCGGAATTTACATCAAATTGCAAGACCATATCTTAAGAATCCAGAGGAGAAATCCAGACGGTTGCTCGGTTTTTCGTAGTGCGCTTATAGCCATTGATGAGGCCCTTGGTTCTCTTGCATCTTTTCCAAATGGAAAAGAGATTTGGATACTGTCTGATAGTAGAAGTGCAATACAGCACTTGTCCAATTGGCAAAGTGTGAGAGATAATGTAGGAGTTTAAATACTCAACAAGTTAAAACAACTTTCCACATCGCATCAAATTCATCTGCAGTGGATTCCCTCTCACATAGATCTAGAGGGAAATGAGATTGTGGACACTTTGGCCAAGGCTGGCGCTTGCGAGGTACCAGAACCGTCAGCACCCCTCCCCTTTTTGGAGATTTTCTCTAGAACTAAACACCAGAATAAGACCGCTTGCATTACCACCATCCCCCAGAGCACCATTGGTATCAGTGTTCTCGTCCTGGAGGCTCTCTGGCCCCCGGTTTTACAAGACAGGATCAAATTCTTCTGGCTCGCTTTCGAAGTGGCCATATCAAAACAATGAAATTTTCCGAAGAATGCAAGAGCTTTGAAATGTGCACGAACTGTTCTTCTGAGCCGGCCTCACCTGCTCACATCCTCGAATGCCTAGGGCTCACCAAGCAGGATTTAGAAGACTATCCCTTGTTGGTGTTGGACTTTCTGAAAGTGTACGATGTCATGGACCAGATCTAGCACTGCTGACCAAAGGGGGCGTGCAACAACAATAACAATAAGTAATTATTAAATTAAAGGAGGCTTCATCGAAACCGAATTTATCTCTTAGTTTAATCTATAGCGCTCTACACTCTTCCCTTTCAAAGAACTTTAAAAGTAAATACTGTACTCTAATAGACAATTTTTTTTTATGATTTTATTTTATATAAGCCCATCTTATTATCTTTCAAAATACCCAGTTTTTTATTTTCCATTCATTAGAACAAAAACTACAAGTTTTTTAGTGAAAGCAGGTGCCATAACTTTACCTAAGATGTCAAACTTTTAAAATGCGTTTTTCTCGAAATGTGTTTCTTTCTTTTTCTTTTTTTTTTCGAAAAGCTCAAACGAGGACAGCGATTGCTCAAAAGGTTTTTAAAATAATTTGCTGAAAATTTTTGTGTATGTTCTGTATAACAGTAGAAGTGTTTTAGCCTTCAGATTTATCAATCACTATTTCATTACAAAATTTACTGTGCTTTATGTGAATATAATCACTGTTTTTTTAAGCAATTCCATATAACTAAGATGAAGTGCTCTAGTTTTTGTAAAAATTAAAATATCTCTTATCCTGACGGTCATTTAAAAAAGGAATAGCAAAGTAATACATCAAAATTGAAAAATGAGAATTTGTTCATTTACTATTTGCACAGAGCGAGCCCCGTTTAGGTACTTTTTTGTTAATTTGTATCCATTTTTTTCCATTTTAGTATCAATAATTTATTTTTTCTCTTCTTAGTTTTAGCCATTTTTTTCTTAAAATGTACTAAATAAATCTAAAAACCACAAAAAAATCTCCATATCTCCATTTCTTTAAAAAAAAAAAGTTGTCGCAAATAGTCGGATACCTTAACTGCTTTTTCCAAAAATTGTGTACAATTTTATTCATGTTATTGTACATATATTTCTTTATAAAATCTACCTTTTTGACAGGTTTTGCAATTAAGACTTTGCTGGATTCATTTCAACTATTAAAAAAACTGACTTTATTTAAAAACATGTTCTCCTGGCTCAACTTGAACAAAATACCTCTCAAATATTGCATATTTCGAAATTGCTTTCATCATGCGTATCGGAATCTTTTTTTAAAAAGAAAATTTAAACTATGCAAGTTTAAATAACTTTTATCGTACTGTTACCTGCATGGTGCTCAAAGCTAAGGTTAACGACAGGAGGCGTAAAAATCTAGCCCCTAGCCTCGATAATTTTCGTGGATTTTAATCTGATGTTATTGTCGATCAGATGGCATAAGCAACAACAACAAATAACTTTCAGAATAAATGATATTCATGTCTAGAAGACTACAAGGAGTAAAATTTATTAACATACAAGGGTGTGACATCTCACGCGCCATTCCTCTAACATAACCTCTGTGTTCTTTGACGGCCACGATTAATGGCAAATCTTTTCCAACTCAAATCCAAGAATTGAAACGAAGCATAGATGCAAATAAGATAACCTTTAAAAGGATAGAAGTCTTAGTGAGCAGGATGGCAATTTAGAGAAAGTTCAGTTCAGAGAAGATAGAAGTGTTGATTGATGGCTTATCTTGAATCCCGTAAAGCTCGCCATTATAACCAAGGTACATACCATTGTACGACCCTTAGGAGAAATATTTGAAGTAGATTGGACGTTGAGTGTTCAACCAAGGTAGGAAGATTATATTCTGAACGCGAATATATTATTGAGATTGAGATTAGGCGGATATAATATAATTATATTGATAAGTGATCTAATTGCGCGATCTGTGTTGATTAAGACTACGTGTTTTGGTTTATTCTCACTTAATATGTTTGTTCGATATCTAAGTAATCTAAGTTAAATTCTTAATAAAAGTCATATTAAGAATTCTAAAATGTCTCATCATTTTGAGAATCCCACACCTCTAACTTACGCTGAAACCCCACGATATGGTCATCGAAGGACGACCATGTCGCAAGGGGTTTAAATATTAAAATAAAAAATAATTCTTCGAAAATATAAGTACAAATTTGTAGCACAATTTTTTTACAACCTTCGAAAACACTAATTTTTCAAAAATTTAATGAGGTTTTCAAAATTTACACCAAAAACAAATACACAAATATATTTTATCAATAATTAACTTTATAAGATTAGATTAACGCGTGAGACTGACCACATGACTGGAGAATCGGTTCATGTACCTCAGTGCCCAAGGTCATGAAAACTGAGATGGGCATAGTGGGCTGTGGAGATAAGATTAAAATACAGTGAGACCCCTCTTAACGCGGGGGATACGTTCCATCAAAGTAGAGCGTAATGCGAAACAGCAATAAACGAGGCTATCTTAACATGTAAATAATGGGGTTAAGGGAAGATGGATAGAAAATTGGTTAGGTATTAAATTTAATAATTATGTTGTTGTTTTTTAATAAAAATAAAACCAAACATTTATTTCTTACAAAAATAAAAACAATATAAACGAATATATACATATTATATAAAAATAAATAAATTTCTAAGTCAGTCAGATCATTCTATTTCCAATTTTCTGCCTTTTTGTCAAGAAGGTATCTTGTTGAAGTTGCCAAATTCAATGCAGCACTAATTTGAGATTGACGTTCACCAGAATCTAATCTTCTAATCATTTGCATTTTAATTTCCAGTGAAATGCTTTTTCTGGTTGCTTTCTTTTCTTGTTTTTCATTATCACCTATGATAAAAACTAAAGATCATCATATTTGTCACTGTATTAATCGTTATAGTATTATATAAATTTATACTTACAATAATGTCAAAAAATATTTCAAATGATAAAAATGCGTCCGTACACCAAACAAGAAACACAACTACACTGTTTCGGATATGTTATGTACATATTTTGAAACCTACAATTTCGGGGAATCCCCGTAGCACTGCGAGCAATTTCGGGGAATCCCCGATTTGAAATAAAAGAGCGTTAAACCGAAACAGCGCTAAACGAAATAGCGTTAAGCGGGGTCTTACTGTAATTATAAAGTATTGGAGGCATATCTCTGTGTCATTCTTATCAGGAAGTATGATCGAATAGATCTTTCTTTTTTTTTCTAATGGTGCTGCGGATTGTGTAATATGGTCATTCTATGCTGACCATATCTTTGATTGTCAGCGTGAATTAGAGGTGTGGAATTGTCAAATGGAATAGACATTTTAAAATTCTTAATATGACTTTATTAAGAATATAACTTAAATCTCTAATTTAGGTAAATTTTAGTAAATGAGAATCTAATAAACCAAACACACAGCAATAGTTAAACTGGATCGCGTAACTTAGACCACTTATCTAAATAATTATATTATCCACCTACTTTCAATTCTGATAATATTACAAGTCCTAATATCAAATAATCAGTCCTACCTTAATTCAAGCTAAGGTTCTATCACGGTACGAAGCGCCTGGGCGCGCGTGTATCAATGGCTGATTATCTCGGTAACTTTATGAAGACTGTCAATTCACACTCGTATCTCTTCCTAACATAACTTTCCCCTAAATTCCCATTCTGCTTACTGAAACTTCTGTTTTTTTAAAAGCTATCTTATTTGCATTTCACTTCTCGGATTTGGGTTGGAAAAGATTTGCCATTAATCTTGGCCGTCAAAGAACCCAGAGGTTATGTTACAGAAAAGACGTGTGAGCCCGTCACAATTGTGTGGTATTTATCATTGCAAAAATCTCGTACATTGTCCAGGAGCTGGTTCACTTTTGAGCGCGGCATCAAATATATAGGAGGAGTACCAATCACCGCAATGTTATTTTGACACCCAGTTTTCTCCCCCTCTGACGATGCGAAACTGTCTAAGGAATTTAATTTTGCCGAGAACACCCGTCAAAAAGGGACTCCAGGGAATCTTTAACATGCCGTATAATCATACGCTGTCGATTTTCTGCATCTTTAAAATCCACCAACTTGGGCTGGAGTTGAACCCAAAACCTTAGACAAACCAACTACGCCACAAAGATATAATGCAGTACTTCTCAAAGTTTCAATATTTGCGACCCAATATTTAATCATAATTTTCCTCACCCCTCCCCCTCATACAAGAACAATGTATTGAATTCAATAATATTATACTTTGATGCTGGAACTACGATACGACTTTAACCTCTTAGTGCCATCAGCGTATAAAAAAGTCTCGCTCAGCCAAAACATTAATTTCCCCGGATGTATATATACGTCTTTCCGAAGTACGATCTTTTCTCTGCAGTGCTATCCATACAATTATTCCGGACGCTTTAGAATACAATAAAAGAACCTGGACAATGTTTGCGAAGGATTTACTTATTCCCCCCCCCCCCCAATACGTGGAAAACGGTTGCAATTAGGAAGCGAATCGCAAAACTTTTAATCGGCAATTAAGAGATTAATTATAAACCATACAAATTATCAAGATAAGAGTTAATTTTTGTATATAATTTTATATATGATAATTCCATGGGTCACTGGTAATTATTAAACTTGTTCTTATTTTAATATTGTTAAATTAATTATCAAATACATTCACTGGGACATTTATATGTGTAACATATCAGTATAAATGTGCATTTTATTTTTTATTTTGTCAGAATGTATTTTGTTTGTTTGTTTTTATGTAAATAAATAATTTTTTGTGTTTTCGACTTTTCAATATGTTTGCACCCCCCCCCCTCGTAGAGTTGTCACGCCCTACAGTTTGAGAAACACTGATATAATGTGAAACCCTTTCAAAATTACGAATTCTTCACACACATCGCCACCTTTGCGATTAGAGAAAAAAGAACAGAGGACTTATGAACTTACTTATAAAATTCATTCTGAATAATAATTTAAAAATATCAAATATATTAAACAATATAACTACAGTTTACGAAAATTGCAATATCATGCAAAAATCATTAGAAATAAATGAAATTATTCTTCTGTTAATTCGAGTGGCTTAAGCAAAACCAATCAAATCTACTGAGCAGTAAAACATAAATATATAATGCCGGATATTAATACCTTAAGCTGATGCTACATGTAATAATGAGAGCCTGAGCTTATGGACAATGTGGCATTTTTTGAATGTCATTCTTAGAAATACTTTCCAGATGGCTTCTGTCTGGAAGCCAAAATTCTGCAGCCCGCTCTGCTTGTCAAATGAGTCGCCAACTAATATAAATCTTTTCATGTTGAATGAGTGACGCATCAGAAGAAGGTGCAAGCAATAAAAGAACTTGTAGTGCATCAATGAGGGTCATTATATTCCAAGCAACATGTAGTTCGAGAAGATCACTATAGAAGGGATAGGACTTCAACAACGCTTGTTGTTCAGGATATCCCCACAACTTATATTTATCGGTATTGCCCATTTTTCCCCTATTTCCCCAGACCTTAACGCGAGGTAATTGTCCAGAACAAAGCATTCATCTCAAAAGCGTCTGAAGAATGCACGTTTAGTGCAGTTTATAAAAAGACGTATCGGAGAAGACGGTTTGTTGCCAATCTGCCAAATATGGGCTACGTTGGTGAGCTTCTAAAAAATCCTCGAATGTAGCCAGTGGTGCACAGTTGCGTGGACAAATACTGGAGGAAGACAGTGACATTTTCGTAAGCGGTCTCCAACGTAGTGCTAATGCACGAGAGAAGACCCTGCAGATAGGTTTCGTGGCGACGTGATTCCCGCGTTGTCCAATTCTCCACGCTCCGTCTCTTTTACCGTCATATTTTTCCTTCTTGAGCGGGTCTATTGTTTGGAATTACGTTAAGGACAAGTGGGAAAATTTACGATATGAATTGTTTTTTAAATCCTATTTCACGGAAACTGATCGAGCTCCGTTAGCTGTTCGAATAGCATTATAAGCATTTGTCAAGGAATATTCAGTTCTAATCAATTATTTATAAAAGCCAAATCACAATATATACATTTCAGGGCACTTTTTCAATGCTAATTATTAGAAGCAGTGCTTCTCAAACTTTCAATATTTGCAACACCCAATTTTCAATCCTAATTTTTATCGCGCCCCCCTCCCTACAATAACAATGTATTGAATTCAATAAAAATCCACTTTGACACACAAACACACACTAAAGCTAAATTACTCTACTTTAATTATAAACCGTACAAATTATCTAGATATCAAATTTTGTAAATGACAAGCCCATGGGGTCTCTAGTAATTATTAAACTTGTTCTTAACATAGTATTGATGAAATAATGATCAAATGCATTGTGAAGTACTGATACATTTATAAATATAATATATCAGTGCAAATATATATTTTATTTTCTACTATATTAGAATGTCTTTTGTTTTGCTTCTTTTCAGTAAATTAACATATTTTTTTTAAAAAAATCTTTTATTTTCGACTTTTTAATATGCTCGCACCTCCAGGTAGGATTATCCCACCCTCCTAGGGGGTCGCTCCATAGTTTGAGAAACGCTGGCTTAGAGAGTTTTTTTCCAAAGATCGTAAACGAAATGCGAAATTTATACTCACTTGTACTGGATTTTGAAATGATAAATTCTGTGATCTTACTTTTTTTCAATTTTCTTTCGTTAGAAAATAACCGCATTCAATTTCGTTTTCAACAGATCCTGAATCTTAGTATTGCTTTATAATGGAATGTTACTTATTGAAATGGATCCATAATAATGAATAACAAAATGTCTACAGTGATAAAATATAAGTAACAAAGTATAATATAACTAAATGTATTTGTGTGCGTGTGTGTGAAATTTAATAACTGTTAAAGTCTAATGAATGTGTTATGCTAAAACAGTACTGCTTTTGTTTTCTTAAAACCTATATTCAAGCTTTTAAGGCATACGCTCTACTATTATAGAAAAATAAGAAAATCACTACTTTTAAAAATTACATCTTTTTTCGAAGAAACAATTCCGTGTGAAGTCAAAGCATAGAACAAGATTTCGACTGAGTCTCGACCTTATTATTTCTTTTCCGACATCTCTTCAGGATTCGCATTTTCTTCTTCTCTTCAAAAATATATATAAAAAAAATTTAATTATTATTTCCTAAGGGAGAGGAATTTGTTCCTCCCATTCTAATAATAACTTCGATTTCTACTTTCAAATTGAGTCCTTCTGCATGGAATCATTTTCGATGAAAGTTGAAGGAATTTTCATTTTAATGGCATCTCGTAGTCATAACAGCTAGAATTTTTCATTTATGATTATTGTTTCATATTTTCGGAGTTATTTATTCTACTGAAACACAGTAAAATGGTTTCCGTGCAACTTTTTTGTGACATTTGTAGTTTCTTTCAATGTATATAATCTGAAAAAAATATTATAATAGGCCATTATTTCATTCAATATCTTATCCTTTTTTCCTTCTTTTGCAGCATCAATAGTGAAATTTGGAATGCAAGCATTACAAATCAAAAACGAAAGGAGATAGAGCAAAATTTATAACTAGAAAGTGTTAGAGTGTCTATTAATTAGAACACAACGATTGGTTCATATGAATAAGATAAAAAGTTGCCTGTATATTTAAAATTGATCAGTCTTTTTTCAAAATTTTTGTCTAACGTTGTTTGGTCGGGTGAGACACTGTTTCAACGTACTAGATTACAAAACTGACACAATGCTAATTACTGGGTGATGGAAAATTCTTCTTAGGGACTAACCTCCAGAAACCAAGTGCGCTGGTCCATTAATGTAGGGTGCGATATCTGAAAGGATCTCTTGCTGAGTTCCACGAAGGTGCATTACACGACAGAGGTACCTGTAACTATTACAATCCCTCATACCTGATTTCAAAAGTGATATTCCCCTGCCCGCATTGCGGTTCTTGTGGTTCCAACATGACTGTACCCTTCCACATCAGACACCTGGAGTGTAAAGCTTTCTAACAGATTATTTTGGACAACAAATTATAGGATATGGTGATAGTGTTGAATGGTCTCCACGATCGCTGGACCTTACATAAGAGATCAGGTTTGTGCAACTCTACATGCAAGTGTGCTGTATCTACGTTGTCGTGTAACAGGTACTTGCAATAGTGTGTCACCTACCATTCTGAGAAATGTACATGCATAAACTGCTGTCACGAATACAAAAGTATAAGGTTCATTCAAAAACGAAACCAGGTCAGTGCGTCTAACTTTGCAATACACATAAGGTGGCATCACGTAACTACGTGTATGGGGCTCCATCTATGGGTAGAGATACTGACGCATGCGCAACGTTTGACGATTCACAGCGACAGTGTGGTTTCACGTCGAAAAGAAGGTGGTCACGCACGTTATCGTCCACTACTGAACATGTAGGCGAGTAAGAAAGAACAACGAAGAGTGATTCGGTTTTTAGCGACGAAGGGAGTTGGAGGCCGTGAAATGCATCGACGGATGAAATCTGTGTAGGGTGAGTATAGTTTGTGTGGAATAACGCAAAAGATTCCTTGAGGGCGCTAGTTACTGGAAGACCCTGCTTGACCTGGACAAGCTCATCGTGTCATCACACTAGAAATGATAGCGGAAGTGAATGCCTTAGTCTTGGACAACCACAGAATCCTCATGAACGAGGTCCATCGATTACTAGGTATTAGCGTGAGCACCACTTCCACCATCAACACTTGAGCTTTCGAAAAATTTGTGCGCACCCATCAACTGACCTCCGAACAGCGCAATACTCGAATGACACGGTCATCTGCAACGTTATCATGAGGAGGAACACGGCTTTCTGTCGCAAATTGTCACTGGTGACGAAACATGGTAGGTCCAAGCCTGGATCCGACAGCAGCCTACTAATTTCTTCAAAGATAGAAGCGACCAGCTAGTGTCGCAATGGGATAAATGTGCCAACAGTTTTGGCGTTAACACATTTTTGAGTTAATAAAATCGTTACCATTACTTTCCAGTAGTGACCGGGTTTCATTTGAATGCCCTTTATATATCAGGAGCATTGGCGAAATCTTCGGACACCCTCAACGTTAACTTGGTATCCCTTTGGAATAGTTTGCTTTTGTATGAGTATGTTTTGTGATGTTTGTGCCATCCAACTGTATTGATGCAAGTACAAATTATATTCAATACATTGTGCTCATTTAGCCATATATACCTATGGCTATTCCTTTAAAACGTTTGCACAAATGAAGTGGATTGGTTTCGGACGCTTTGGGGTGATCATTTATATTATCCTTGTGAACAAAATGTTTCATTCTAACTTATGATCTAAAACGTTTAACAGAAAATTGTTGCTCTTCTCATTTTTAATTTGGGATGCTTATCTTAGCCTCTAGAGAAGCTGCTGTCGTTTGCATTAAGTTATCATACTGTGAGCTCCGCTGCAGCTGTATCCGTTTGCAAATATTTTCTTGTTTGTAATTACATATATGTAAACTCCTGCCTTTAACTGATATTGTACTATTTTAAACCAACAAGTAATATAAAAAAAATAATTTTTAAATCAATTCCTACTTAAGACAACAAAGAAAATTTTATTTCAGTTACTTTTTATTAAATAGTTACTATTAATATAAATATGTATACATAAGATAGAATATTAAGTGACAAAATAGAAAGCGATTTTCCTTGCAATTTTCCATCTTCCTTTCTATTTAGGGAGTTGAACTGTTTTTTTTTTGCTACTACTTATTTATTAATTGAATTAAATTATTCTAATAAAATAGTATAGTAAAAAAGAAATTACATTCTCAGAAATCAGGTCATCCCATGTGTAACCCACGACCTGTGGATTAGAAGTCCAACGCGTTATCCATTGCACTACAGGGACACAACGAATGGTTTCCTTTCTATATATGCTGTTGGACCATTATTTTTGTGTGCTACTATTTATTCATTTTTTAATTTAATTAATGATTTAATATTTGAAAAAGTGTATTTACATCGAGTGTCATCTAAATATTACAAATAAAATAAATATTATACTCTTAAAATATAACGATAAAATTATAGCCTACTCGTATTTACTAGTATGAAACAATCTATGCAATAAAACTAGATGATAAAACTCACTTCGTGAGAATAGCAACAAATTATGTTTTCCGCCAGTTACAAAAGGAGTATAGTAGTACCGCATAAAACTAAAATTTGTAAATTATAATAAAATAATATTCAGTCTATATATATATATTTAAAAATCTTAAATTTTGATATAAAATTTATAGAAAATAAAAGGACTTATCAAACATACACAATGATACTTAAATAATATATAGTAACTGTACGACTAATTTTTAAAAATTTGCTGTTATTATTACATATTGTCATTTCACTGAGAACTATTAGAAATATAATTGTAAAGAAAAATTAGCAGAATATCCATGTTCAATACAATGTTTAATAAAGATATTACAATTTATATATATATATAGGGAGAGAGTGAGCTAATAGTAGGAATTGAAAAATAGTAAGATGACAGCTTTACACAATAACTAAAACAAAAGCCGCTCTGGTGGTTATTTGCAACCATCTCAAAAACACACAGAAGTTGCAAATGCAAGTTACAAGAAAAATCAATCCAAATCCTGCTTTCAAACAAACAATAAAAGCCTCTCTAGCAATGTATTCATAACTTTTCCATCAGCGCATAATCTAATTCGATTTCGTGATTCTTCTCTTGATACGAAGAGGATAGATTCATTTGACTCTTCCTGCGTTTCAAGATCCAGAGACTAATTTAATTATTGGTGACTGAAAATTTCTCTGTGAGAAATGAATTAGTGATAAGCACTGTGTTTAAAACAGACTATAAGAAGAAATAAAAACACCTCTATTAATATAGCGCCAGGTCTTGAGTAATAAATGTCACGCTCCTTTTACAGGTTCTGTAAAGAGTATTTTTTCCCGTTTGTGTAGTTTTTTTATTAAGATAAATCGGGGGAAGATGCCACATTTAAGGAATTTTCGATTAGTACATTAAAAATTGAATTAACAAGACCATGAAAAAAAATACACCTTATTTTTCAATATTTAATTGTTTATGTATACAAGTTGATTATCTTCTTAGAATGGAAATAAATAAGAAAATAAATGTTAAAGAAATTCATTTAATTGTGGCATGTTCTCCCATATATAGGTGGAAGATGCCACCAGTCATGGAGTAAGATGCAACACCCCCACAATAAATAAATAAAAAAAATAAGGCAAAAATTACAAAATTAAATATGAAGGAACAATAACTATAGAAAAACAAAAATAATTAAATTCTTTCATAATTATAGTTTGCGAAAAATAATAACACTACAGGTTTGAATGATAGCCTACATAATATTTAAATGAGTGCAAGTCATTTGTTGCATTCGATGCTCTGAATCCAGTCCCACTTGAAACGTTTCTCAGCATAAAAGTATCCTTAACACACATCACAAAAGCCGTCATCAAAACTGTCACCACTGGTATCTAAGGAAATTTCGTGTATGTACCATACGGAGGAAGGAAATTGCGGTCTACAGTCTCTCCCCTCACGTGACTTTTCCGGGTGCATTATTTATTGGAGTCTTCTAAGTTATAGTTCGGATTTTCCTGCAGAAGGGTCAACTGCAGGCGGAAGTAGTACAGACATGTGCCATCCTCACAGCGTATATGGCAACATACAATATTATAAAATGAAAAAAATAGTTTCATTTATTTCTGATCCATGGGGCGTCTTCCCCCCTGTATGCGAGGAAGACGCTTATTTCCTTAATGATGCAGTTTCTATATTTTGTTATCGTATGCGTAACACTTACATTGCTAATAGCTTATTTAAAATAACAAGTAAGTTTATCAACTTTAAAGATTAGAAACGGAATATTATACTCACCACTTTTCAAAGGCTCACAAGATTGAAAAATAAGACAGATTAATTCAGATAAATTCACAAGCCCCACTCAATGTTGGACCAGACTCTTCCCACAAGTGGCTTAAAATCTCATCTATAAACGCATAAAAGTACTAATAACAAACTGGCGTCTTTCCCCGAATTTTATCTTATATTCTTTCTTTATTTTTTATTAGTATATGGTAGAAAATCATCTGCTAAAATTTATTCTGTATTCTAGGTCGTCTGTCTGATAAACTTAGCAAAAGTCTACACGTAATTCATATATTTAACTAAAAGGTTTCTAAGGAAAAGTTGATTACGATTTTTTATCTTCATTTTTACTAATGTTCACTTTGTGAAACCGCCCTCCTTAAGAGACCGTTTCTTTGATTGTCCACGTGAGCTAGAGGTGTAGGGTTTACAAAAGGAATATACATTTTTTAATTCTTAATATAACTTTATTAAGAATGAAACTTAAATGTCTAACAATTTAGATAATATTATTTAGGCGAGAATCTACAAGGAACCAACACACAGAAATAGTTAAACCGAATCACGTAACTTAGACTACTATAAATACTTAATCCACCTACTCTCACTTCTAATAATATTACAAGTTCTAATATCAAGTAATCAATCCTACCTTAATCCAATTTTAGTTTCAATCTTATGAAGAGGCGTCTGGGCGCGCGTGCAATGGTATGCACCTTGACCTAACGGCTTATCTTCAAGGTAACTTCACAATTGGCTGTCAATATTCTCGCTTGTATTACTTTCACACATAACATTCCCCAAATTGCCATACGACTTACTGAAACTTCTGTTCTTTTAAAAGCTATCTTATTTGCATTTATTATTCGCATTTCGCTTCTTGGATTTGGGTTGGAAAAGAGTTGCCATTAATCTTGGCCCCCAAAGAACCCAGTGGTCATGTTAACGAAAAGACGCGTGAGCCCGTCACAACTTACGAGAATTTTAAAAAAGAATTGCTTACGCCATGAATAAAGAAAAAATTGCATTTCATAAACTAATCCCAATGCAAAATGATTTATTCAATTTAACTCTTCTATGATTGATATCATATTTTTGAACATTACCTGAAATACCGTCAATTCCGGCATATAACGCGCAAGCTGCGTTTTTCAATTTCTATAGGTAGACTCGCCGTACAACGCGCACCCACTTTTTTAAGAAGAAACGTGAAATACACGCATGCAATGTTTTGTCCTTCATTTGAAGGATTATTACAAGCTTTAGAGAAAATAGTTTACTACACAACCATACATTTCATGTCATTTCTTTAAATAAACAGTATTTCGTAATTTTTTCCGTGTCATCATCCCTTTCTTTCATTTTGACATTCTCTTATAAGTTTCACTTGTAGGTATATAACTCAATTTTTTCCCACTTTAAAAGGTCAGATCAATTCGCTCAACCGATGACAATACAATAATTTCACAGTTTTGTTCCATTGTCCTGATCAGAATCAGATCCCATTTTCAGATTTGGTGACTAAAAGATTAAGTTACAACTTGGTTCTATTGACTACAAAAGGGTGTTTTATAGTTTTTTAAACTATAATTTTATTATTTTTAAAGCTTTCCTTTCTATACTTGGCGTCTAACGCAAATTTCGATCTTATTTTTCGTGTTCAAAGTGCGCGTTATACGCCACATTTTATGGTAGTTTAAAACTGAAAATAAATTCTTGAAACTTGTGATGAAGATATAAGCTCTTAGAGTCTTCTAACTCATCTATGTAGGAAAATTTTTTTTATAGTTTTTCATTTCATGAAGGCACATTAAATAACTTTGAAAAGAAGGAATTCGTTTTGTGGTCTATAAATATTATTAATAAACTAAATCATTTATTTTCTTGTTGCATGTAGTAAATTAAATGAAAGTAAGTAAATTTAAATAAACAGCAACACTAATTACATGCCTCTCTGAGGTCCTTTTTGTAGGATGCAGTTTCATATAGTTTTTTTTTAATGCGTACAACTAAAAATCGTTTAAATTATGCATGAAAGGTAACAAAATTCAGAGAATCAATTACTTTTCCTTAGAGAGAAACATAGAATTCATTTTAATCTTTATTCACTGTTTACTTTAGTCCTTCCCACTCAAATAAATCCCTTTTAACTGTCCGAACATGGAAACTTTCATAATTAGAAACTGTATCATGGAACTCGGTGACAAAAACCGATAAAACGCCATAAATTAAATGTTGATTAGCCGGTGTATTTTGAGGATCAAGAGTTTATTTTTGGCAAATATTGTAGAACCATTGCATTCGTATCGGCCTCTTCTATTAACTGTAAATTTAAAGGAACTAGTGGAATCCTAGATGCCAATTAGCTAGAATTAAATTCCACTTGTTATGTTCGGATTGAAGTTCTGTGTTGTTGCCATTCCCAATTAACGAAAAGTCAATTAAGATTCTAGAAAACTGTTTCTTAGATTTAATGAAGAAGACGGGATATTCTACACATAATTAGTGGGAATATTGCTCATGAAATGAAAGATACAAAAGTTTCTTTTGGAATACTTCGAATTCTTCCGTCAGTTTCTAAGTTTAATTTCTAACTTCGTAATAGTGTCTGTTCTTAAAAGGATGAAAGAGTACCTGTGACTTCTAAAGATTATAATTTAATTAATTCACTAATTTTTGTAACGTTATAAATGCAAATTATTATCATTGTTTTACTTATGTGTAAAAATACACTGCTGGCCACCGTAAATGCAACACCCTGAAGGAAGCATGCAAATAACATGGAATTTACAACATGCATTAGCGGAGGGGTATGCAAATGATTAGAATTTCAGCGCAGACACACATCACGCGCGCCTGTGGCGCCACTTCAAAGCGCTATTTAAGTCTTGGAGATTTCGACGATTTCAAGTTCGGCAATTGTGTTTTTCTTGTGGTTTTTTTTCAAAAAACGATCAGTTATGTCTCGTAGAAAACAGCGATCAGCTTTTGATCAAGTATCCGAGTTCGACAGAGGAAGGATAGTGGCCTACCGAGATTGTGGATTATCTTTCAGGGAAATCGGTAGTCGTGTTGGACGAAACCAACAACTGTGATGCGGATATGTGACCGTCGGATGCAGGAGGGCACGACGGATCGACGTTGTTCATCGCATCCACCTCAGTGCACCACTTCACGTGAGGACAGGCAAATTGAGCGCAAGGCAGTGACGGATCGCTCAGTCACATCACGAACCATAGAAGAGCACATTGAGTCGGTAACGCATCATTCAGTGTCTGCGCGTACCATTCGACGCCGTTTACAGCAGAGTGGTCTGTCCGCAAGACGTCCATTGCTTGGTCTACCCTTGACGCAGAACCACAGACGTCTCCACCGCCAGAGGTGCGATGAAAGAAGGATGTGGGTGGCAGAATGGAATAAAGTTGTCTTTACTGACGAGTCACGCATCTGTCTGCAACACCACTATGGTCGGATTCGAGTCTGGAGACACCGTGGAGAGAGGATGCTGCACAGCTGCGTTATGCACCGCCACACTGGTCCTGCACCGAGTATTATGGTATGGAGTGGTATTGGATATCACTCTCGCACTCCTCTAGTACGAATTGCCGGTACTTTAAACAGCCAGCGCTACATCTCGTAGGTGTTGGAGCCAGTTGTCCTTCCTTACCTTCAGGGCTTGGCCACAGCCATATTTCAACAGGATAATGCGCGATCACACGTGGCACGCATTGTCCAAAGGTTCTTAGTCAATCACCAGATCGAATTTGCTTCCCTGGTCGGCTCGCTCTCGGGATCTTTCACCGATAGAAAACATGTGGCCCATGGTTGCTCAACGATTGACCCAGATTACACCCCCAGCTGCCACACCAGATCAACTTTGGCAACGTGTGGAGGCTGCTTGGTCTGCTGCAACCCCAAGAACACATCCAAAGTCTCTTTGAATCAATGCAGAGACGTGTGGCAGCGGTGATCTTCAACAATGGCGGCTACTGATTCTGGCAGGGACCACACTTCACAGAGGTCTATAAATTTAATCATTTGATATTTGATCAACATGTTATCTACAAAATAAATTTTGTTGTGCTATCTCTTGTCTTTCTTGGCGTTGCATTTACGGTGGCCAGCAGTGTAGAATATGTTGGTAATTGATTTTTTTAAATTTATTGAATTTTACATGAAGTTTTTGTTAAGCCTACTTTGAAACATTCAAAATTAATCACTCGCAGAAATATAACCCTTTAGATTAAGATATTTAAATAAAATAAGGAAAAATCTATTTTGTCTTTGTGCATGTATCAATTTTCAAACAACATCTCCTTTTCAAACATTTCCTAACTAAAAAAAAGATAAGGTTATATTACTTAAAAGTTTACTATTATGAATGTGAAATGATTAACAGTGTCTGTGTGTATGACATTTTCAACATCAAAAATGGGATTTCAAAAGAGATGTATTGTATACAGGGGGATTTGCTACCAGACCGACACGCTTGCAGGTTGTGTAGGGGGTACAGAGACGACTCGAAATCACATAGGGAGAAGGTGGGGTCGCAAATGCCGTAGTTGCGAGCTAGGGTGCAAAGAAGCAGAGAAAAGAAAACATTTTATTGAAAGTTTTTTCTGCAACAGTTGTTCGAAATTACGACCAGAAGTCATCTGGCTGATCTGACAGCGGCACTGTATGGAATTCCTTACGTTCTGGAAGATTCCTAAAGGCAGTTTTGCGGTGCATGGAACTGAACAGAAGGTTTCGTGAACACCAATCCAATTGGAAGTAGCCATTTGCAATCCACATCCCGAGGTAGTTGGTCCTTCGTAATCAACACAGGTAATTTAAAACTCCTCAAGTACTACAACCTTTCAATAAAATGTTTTCTGTCCCATTCATGTGTCGCTGTTTTTATTCTTTTTCTCTTCTTCTTTGCACCATAGCTCGCAACTACGATATGTACGACCCTGCATTCCTATGTGATTCTGAGTTGTCTCTGTACCCCTTACACACCCTGCAAGTTTGTCGGTCTGGTAGCGAATCACCCTGTGTATTAATACATTGTATATATAACACATACACACACTCAAACATCATTTATTACTTTTATACGTTTCTAGGTAAGATTTGAATTTTAAGGGATAACGATTGATTGTATTTCAATCAACCCTTTCTCTTCGTTATTCCATTCCTACTATTAGCTCACACTCTCTATTTATTTATTTATTTATCTTGGTGGAATTTTCAATCGTTCATAAAATCATTTTAAAGCACTCCATTGAGCTGAAATTTTATATACATGATTATTTTGGATGACAATACAATAATTTAATTATAATTAACAAAAATTAATGGATTAAAACTAATTACTTAAAGAATTACAAATACATCCCCGTTGGCATCATTTTTGGCGAATTAGCGACCCTTTTAATGACTTGCGTCAAAACTTGAAACGGCGTTTTTCTCATGTTTTAAAGCATTCAGTTGAGCTGAAATTTTATAGACACGATTGTTTTAGATGAGAATACGATACTTTAATGATAATGAATAAAAATGAATTACCACTTAATGTTGTGATTCTGTCCCATGTATATACATATTTATATTAATTGTAACTATTTAATAAAAAGTAGCTAAAATAAAAATTTTCTTTGTTGATCTAAGTAGGAATTAACTTTAAAAAATTTTTTATATTACTTGTTTTAGTATTTAACTTTTTTTTTTCTAAATAATACTGTCTGAGATAACAGTCCCATCACAGAATAATAGTTTCTCGAAGTTGAATGCTAATATTTAATACGTTTCAATCTAATCTGACCCTTGGGCTAATTTTCAAAATAATTACTAGTTTCAATCGGAACTGGAATCGTTTCGACCCTGCGTCTAGATGGGGGGAAGGAGGATAGACTTTTGTTTCCCATCCGATACTGTGATGAGATCTTCCTTCAGATATTAACAAGTAGACTTTTGTTTCTTATTTTTAGATTTTACGTTAGTTTTACGGTAACGGTTTTCTCATGAAAATTAAGCCAGGGAAGTAAGGAGCAATTTCTGCTTTTCTTCCATCGCCTCCTTCAGCTGCGTCTTCAGGGAACCCTAAATTTCATTTATTAGATCTTGACATCTTAAACGATTTACTTTTCAAGTGCGGCTGATGCATCAGTGCCAATAATATTGACTTGTTGATGATCAATAGCCATCTCCATAGCACAAATAGCACTAAAAAGTGGTGTAAAGGGCAGCTGAATGGTTTGAGGAAATTGGAATTCAAAGAAAATAACGATCATCCCAAAGATACGGACTATTTACTAGAGAATAAAAAAAAGATCTCTGACTGATTGATTTTTTTCTAGATTATTTGTTCCTCAAATTATAATTTCTTCTTGGGGATTTTTCTCCCTTTCTCTAAAGAGTAACTCCAGAAAATAGAAATATCTTCTACCTGGGAATTTCTGAATATTTCTCGGATCAATATTATAGGCTATCCTCTCGGGTATTCTGTTAAATTGGACAACGCCTCCAAACAAGTGACCGTGTAGGGGAACGATGCACGTCGAGAGCTTAAACATCCTCCCGTTGGTGCCAATTCAGGTCGTCCACGTCACTTGACCATGGGTCAAAATGACGTGGTCCGTCGCCTAAAGTCTTCGTGTAGCTGAATAGTGTAACGTTAATATTCACTCACTCCGAACAAATGGACGTTACCAAAGAGTATATTAATATAGTCAGTGAGATAGATCAGGTAAAAAAGATAGTTATAGAGAAGAACAGATAGAGTGGATGATATAGATGTATTAATTAGTACCTGAATCCTATTTGTATAACCACTTGTAAGTTACAAGACCTTAAAAGATTTTTCTTTGGCAAGTTTGAGAGGTCACCTCTCATTTCAGATAAGAACCAATCAGTGATGTAACTACCAGTGGGCTAGGGCCGTGCCCCGGGCCCCCAAGCTCTGGGGGGGGGGGCTCGGACCCTGACCACCAAGCAAGTTGAACTTGCGATAATTTCTCCCAAATTTAAGGTATAAACTAAGGTTGCAGTATAACTATAATGGCAAAATTCAGTTGAAAGTAATTTGAGCTTGTTTGGAATACCCCTAAATTCTTTAACTTATTTGTTCAGTGTTGCGAATTTTACTTATTGAAAATTGAAAAATTGATACTATTTTCAGTTGTTTTTTTCATTTTTCTATAAACTGTTACTTGAAAGTTCCATGCAAATTCTTACTATACATTTATATTACATCTTAAAAACCTACACAAGAGGCAATTCTTTCTTAGTTACACATTCTGTTTTAAATAACAATATGATTTATAGTAAGCCAGTTTCCTGTTTTAATATTTCGCAATCTTCTGGTATCTGCAATAGACTTAAGTAATTTTGTTCCCCTTCCTCTGCTATTTTGCAAAGTTTTTTTAAAATTATTATAATATATTATATTGTATTTTCTTGTTCATGCATATTTTTTGTATTACATTCTGTCAATCTCGGTGGACCCTTTAGTAGTTCTAAGCCCTCTGGTGGGTGAGTCCCAAATAAATAGCCAAGGATTCCACAACGACGTTGTTTTGTACAGTAGCAATTCATTTCTCCTGCCTTTGAACGTTAGTATACATATAAGTACATACGAAATGTAATTCATAAATTATAAAAGAAATCAGGGATAAAAAAACCCAGTGGTGCGTTTAAACCTTAACATAACCAAGAAAGAGAAGATATTATATATAAACAAAAATTGTAGTTTTGTATACTTAAAATATTCATATATTTTTACTTGATAAAATCCAACCAAGATAGGGCTCTCATTTCCTTTTTTCAGCACCAAGGCCTTTGGATGCCTAGTTACGCCACTGGTACCAATTGATTCATATATTTTGACTTGTATTGTCTGCATATCGCGTCGTCATTTCTAGCGTTTAACTGAATAAAAGTGAATTATTGCAAATGTCTGTTTGGAATCATTTCATGTCCACCCTGCTGCATTCGGATCCCCCGGGAATCAAATGAACATGAGGAGAAGGTTAATTCATATTCCTTTCAAAATTGATGCGGATTCCAGTTAGGAAACACATGAAGAAGAGAAAATAAACTCTATTGGAAATCTTTTTGTACTAAGCTATCAAACCGAGGCTATAAAATTTAAATTGTCTCAACTCCGTTTCATACTTTTAAATGTATCACTGAATTTTTGTTTTTTTACTTTCCGAATGTGTTTTAGACCTGCTGCTGTTGTTGATAAAGCCGTTGTATGTTTTCTGAATGTGTTCAGATTTTAACTTTCTTTTAAAACAGAGTTGAATTCAGCAGTTAACTAACCTTTAAAAACCGATCTGCATTTTAATTCGGAAGAACAGGTTATAGAACTGTTACCAGATCTCAACAATTTCTTAACAAACCATGTATAAAGTCTTCAAGTATCTGACCAAGTTTTACTTTTATTCCAAGTAAAAGAATACTTTAGCCTTATTATTTTTTATTCAACATTTCTGAAGCTGTTTTTTTTTTATTCATCTTTCTTCCCTATTCTCCGTCGAAAATATCTTTCAAAAAATATTCACTCGTTATATTTTCGAGGAACCGAAACGCGATACAGTGTTTCGCTCGAGTAACAACGACTTATACTTTTACAGTGAGAGATTTCAATGTCAAGTCAGTCAAAGTGAAATATTCTTAAAAATCGACGGGGATTCATTTTAATGCCATCTCGTAGCACAGCTGTCGAAATTTATTTCTGATGGTTTTTATTATTTAGTATTTAAGAATATATTTATTCTACATTGATATCATGTAAGCAAAAGTTTTTATCGAACTTTTAGGAGATTCCAACACATAAGAAGGAAACTTCATGCGTGCAATCAGTTGATTCAATACTTTGATACTTTAGTTGACGGAACAGGGATTCTTATTTTCTTATTCAATACATTTGAGTAAAAAATGAGTTTGATACATGTGGATTCTTTGAAATGAGTTTTATATACGTAAGTTGAGTAGAATAAAATTGTGGGGATGTCTTTCTCAAACTATGTTAATTTTAACGAAACCAGCAAAGCTTTTTTGCTCTGTTTGAACAATAGTACGGCTATGTAGGAAACCCGTTAGTGAACAAATCACTGTAAAATTGGGGAATTTGTGGTCACACAGTACCTCATGATGTGTTGAAGGATATCAACAGAAGCGTTTCTAAAAGGAAGATGTTATGCAAATAAAAATATTCACTGTGATTTTTACGGATAGAAAAGAACAAACTACTTTGATTTTAACTAAACCAGAAAAGCGTTTAATCCCGATTTGTGATCGAGATTAATAGCACGGCTTGGTGATGTTAATGAAGTCGTGATAAGATTCAACATTGCTATAACACGGAATAGCCAAAAAGACAAAATCTTAAACCAGGCACCCGAAATGTTTGTTGAGACAAGCAATGACTCCTTTTGCATATAAAATTAGGTACAATGAAGCAGTTTGACTAAGCTATCTCAAAAAGTGGGAATTATTTCAAATACGATACTGTTCGAATTAATAGGGACAAATGGTAAAAAAGGATTTTTCTAAGACCATACCTTAAGCAGACAGAAAAATCTCTATATTAATAGGAAGTATGTCCTCCTGTAGCAGAAATGTGTGACCTCTTCAACGGTATTAACTCCACTAGTGCAGAGCACATGTTCATCATCGTGGAACAACATTGGTATAGCACTTTTTATCATTTATTCTGTTGCCGTACAACTCGTCTCAGCTAAACTATTCTTGAAAATATGTCATAAATTCTCAATAGGATTTAAGTCTGGTGAATTCAGCACTTTTATTTTGTTTTTCCGCATAAAAGTCTGGACCAGTATTGAATTGTGACAAGTAGTCAAATCACGTTTCGTCAAACGTTTGAATGGATGAAACAATTCTAAAGCGTAATATTTCTATGTATTTAAAATAATTCATTATGCCTTTAAAAGGAACTATGCTTCCAGTGACATTTGTTGAGAAAAACCCCAAAATGTCTGTTTAAAAGGGTGTTTTACACTCTGTTGTATATGATCTGGTAACAGAACTCCGTCTAAACACATTTGATTTGTATCCCTGAACAAATGAATTCTTTTCATCACTGAAAATCACCTTCTTCTAGTCGTTAACATGCCGGGATCAGTATGCTTTATCTATGCTAAACGTGTTTTCATCGTTTTCTAAATAAGAAATTGCTTTTTCCTCGATCTTGAGGCTAACTTCCAGAATCCTTTTCTGTACATTTGAGGTACTCACTTCAATACCATAATCCAATGAATACCTTCGAAGGTCTTTGTTTGTATTACTTTGACTTATTTTGTTATTTCTTGTTAAAATTTCATCAGTTCTTTAAGGAAACATAGTACCTTTAAACCTTCAATATATTGATTTTTCAAAAATATTTTTAAAAAATAATTTGAACTGTTTGGAACATTTTAAAGCAAACCGCATCAAAATCCAATAATTATTACGTTCTGTACAAGAAAAAATGTAAATGTCTAAAGAGACTTTGCTCTTTAAATGGAATGTAAACAAACCACGCCCCATAAGTTTCGGTTTCGACCGGGAATAAATTACTGCATTTTTTTTCTTAAATTTTCAATTATATTTATAATTGTCTTTTGATACAAGAAGTCAACACATTTCGGAAAAACTATCAGATGACAAAAGTATAAGTGGGAAAAGTTGCCTGACAGGTAAATTAATAGATAAATTCACGATATACTATGGAAATGCTATACGTGAGAACTGCAGCTCCATAGATGATGTGCGTAAATCCATTTGGGCCATTTATTACCATTACCGCTCAACAGATGAAAAACCAATGCATTACTTCTATCTGGTTGGTGCATCCTCATGGAGTAGTTATCAAAAGGCAAAATCCTCAGAAAATACATCATACAAACATAACAATATTGTGCCAACCTCTGTTATGGATGCAGTAAAACCAATATTTGCAGAATTATCCTCACCTAAGTTATTAAAAAAACGTTTAGGGGCAAAGACTCAGATTTCAAATGAGTCTTTCAACTCGACGGTTTAGAAATACTGCCCTAAAACATCAGGATCTTCTAAGAGAATAGTTGATGTTGCAGTGAATGAGGCAATAGTAATGTATAATGATGGAATGGGTGGTCGTTTGGATATTATAAAACTTCTGGGTTGTAAATTAGGTCACTTATTTTTCTGTCATGCTTTTCAGTCCGATAATGCTCGAATAAAAGAAGCCGAAATGAAGTCTAGGTCTTCAACATTAGATGCTCGTAGGGCTTTGAGAATGCGAAAAAAAGCCATGCATGAGCATTTTGTTGAAATAGAAGGTGTGGCATATGAGGCGGGTGCATTTTAAGTATTAAATAATTGTATTTTGTTGTATAAAATTACAGTGCATTGTTTAAACGTGATTTTCTCAGTTTCTATTTTTCACACTTTCCCGCAAGATTAAAAAAAAAGTTTTGATTGTAGAGTTCTAAAATTTTATATGGGTATTGTACATGTTTTTTATTCTGTGAACCTCACATTTGTTAATGGAATGAATAGATTTTATTTTATAGCATGATAGATGGGAAAAAAAATTACTTATTATAAATTTTATGACTTCTAAATTTTTAAATTTTTTAAATGGTGTAGAAATTTAAAATTTGAGGTTTACAGAATAAAGGCATTATTTAGCTTTAATTTGGTATATAAATGAAGATTCTACTGTACATCTTTCAAAAGTTATCATGCGGGTAACTGAAGGTAAGTTGTTTTTTTTTTAAATTTTGTGTGCATATTCTGTGTTGTTAAAAAAATTGTATCAATTTAAAAGCAAAAATTGACTAAGTATTTTAAACTTTAAATTTTTTTGTACAAATTGTAAAAAAAATGCATTAGAATATGGAAAAATCATTGATTTATGTCGAATCGAAAAGGTCTGTCGAAATGTACAATTTTTGGTTTCGAAAGGTACTATGTCCCCTTAAGTGATTTTCCCTTAGAGCCTACATTTTCCTTTTCTTTTTTGCAGAGGATGTTCATTAACCTTGAAATGTTCTTAAAATTCTTGAAACACTTGATTTGACCTCACCAACTATCGTAGCTATATCTCTCACAGTCACAGTAGTGCGTTCATTAAGAGATTATTTTAGAATGGTTCCTTGTGGAGTAATATCCATCTCTGAACAAGCAATAGTAACACGTGTTACGTGGAACACTTAAAATTATAACCACCATCTACCTCAATGGAAGGCTCACAACTGAACTACTAATGTACTAAAACCAATCAAGTGAGTAAATTATAAACAAGGTCGAACAGTCACATTAATACTTCTGGACAGATATAACCGGTTTGAGGTGGTTCGGGACACAACTGGTAATCACATACCAACTCAGACAAGAAAAAAACGTTTGTCCCAATTAATTCGAACAGTATAGTACCTGTGCAAAAAGTTTCCAGGTTTATCTGAAGTCAAGCAGAGAAAGAGGAGATATTTTTTGGTCCAGATATCTTCAAGCTTATGAAGAATAAAAAATCTGAGACTACAGTAACAACAAAGGAAAAAGAAGCTCAGGTTGATTGGGTCAAAATGCATTTCCTTGACTTATCTATGGATTTTTCACCCCATAATTTAGGATTAGTCAGCGAAGAACAGGGTGAAATATTCCAGCAAGACATCAAAAATATGGAGCGCAAATTATCAAGAAAGACGGGACAAAAGTATGCTCGCCGACTATTGTTGAACGTTAACACGAGATAGGCTTGAGATTGAACTTAAAAGCAGAACGTCAAAAAGTAGTTTCAAAGGAAAAAGAAACTTAGCAGAGATGGAAATGTGTTCATTTCTTCAGGCATAATATTTGCCCTACTTGGTCAATTGTTTATTTTAAGTAAATTACCTTAATAAAAACAAATTTAAAAAATAGTTTGTTGGTGATTTTTTCTATGTACCATAATTGGATGTAAAATGCTTAAACTTCAATGAAACTTCTCGTTTTTCTCTCAACTAGAGGCAACTCGTTAGATCTGACAACAGCGGCTTTCATCAATTTGCCTCATCAAGTGAGTGAATATTAACGTCGCACAGTTCAGCTACACGAGGGCTTTTGGCGACGGATCACGTAATTTTGAACCATGGTCAAGTGACGAGGACGACACCTGAGCTGGTACCCCCTCTCCTAACTACCACACTACACCAACGGGAGGACGTTTCAGCTCTCGACATATTTAGCATGCATCGCTGCCCTACACGGCGGGTCTTTAGTGGTACTGGGCTCGAAATCGTGACAAAGCCAGCCACGATCCGATACCTATACCACTCGGCTACCACGGCCACCTTGCCTCATCAAGAATTGATATTTACATAGACTAAACTAGATAAAAACTACTGTTGCTAGCTAGAGCATGTTAAATTTGTAAGGGCGCTCCCCTCGGGTGCCCTTCTCCTAGATTATCAGCGTGAGCTAGAGGTGTAGGAAGATCTAGAAGCTGCCATAATCTTAAAATTACTTTATTAAGATCTTAACTTATACCAATAACAGATTAGATAATAATATGATAAGTGAGAGAATCTACGGTAGCTAAACACACATATATAATACCGAAATAACATAACCAGGACCACTATCAATAACTAACTCGCCTAAGCTCAATTCCAACGTACATTCAGATCCGAATATTTAAATGGTCACTCCTACCTTTAATGTCCAACGACGCATCAATCTATCTGATCCTGGCTGAAGTTGTGCTTCACTGGCATGCAATGGTATGCACCTTGACTAAGGGCTCTCTGTACCAAGTAGCTTCTCTTGACTGTCACTTAACTTCGCGAAAATACTCTTCACACTTGACCATGCACTAACATAACATTCCCCAAATGCCACCTCCCTTTCTCTAAACTTCTATTATTTAAAAGCTTCCTAATTTGCATCTTTCCTTCACGTTTCACTTCTTGGGTTGGTTTGAAAAGAATTGCCACACATTTATTCTGGCCCCAAAGAACCCAAAAGGATATGTTAATGAAAAAACGCGTGAGCCCGCCACAAATTGCTCTAGAGAATCGCTTTTGAAATAGGATTTTAGCAAAAATACTAGCTGTATGGCCCGGCGTTGCACGGGCTTTCTGTACTTATATAAGTAAAAGTTTCAGTAAAATATACTTTTACGAAATTTCTTTGCATTGCAGTTTTAAGAAATATTGTGTATTTTTCAGAATAAAAAAAAATGCTAACACTGATATGTACATTGATAAAATAAACATAACGCATGACAAATGAAATTGATAAAAGTGTCGTATTTTATTTTTCTTAACATTTAAAACAATCTTTTTTTAAAAAAAATTAAAAATCATCAGTTTTATTATATTTTTCAAAAATAATATATGATTAATTATGTTATGTTCATTATTT
>BMAV01006702.1:189114-202880 GCA_019973955.1 Trichonephila inaurata madagascariensis
CATTGCTTGTGAATGGTACATTTTTAACATGAAATAAACATAACATAGAGTAATATAAATGCATTAAACACTCAAATATACAAATTATTTACACTATTTACACAAATTTCGTAACAATATGATAAAATTCAGTAACTGTTTTTGTGGAACTTGGTCATCTGTTCGATTCTATTATTCTCATGTGTAATTACTGTTAGTGTGTGTTCAGAGTGCTGGATTGTTTTATAGAATATCCGAATAAAGCACTTTAAATGTTGACATTTCTGCTCGAAACCTTTTGTTTACTGATACTCCTCTTTCTTGCACATACAATCTTTACATTTGATTAAGGCTAAAAATTTTCTCATTATGATTTATAATCGATACAACTGCATTTGGATAAACTCGTCTTACACAGGTAGGATTAAAAGAAGCTGTTCTGTCCCATACAACACAATTTTACGATGGATGAGAGAAAAACCTAATCCTTTGAAATTCGATGATGTTTAGAACAAAGTTTAATTTTTTAAGGGTCAAGCAAAATATAATGTAAAATCCACTGTAAATGTTGCTCTAAATCTCAGTAAAAATCAAAGTTTTCATTGATTCTGTATTCTTCCTTCTGTTAACTAAGAACAGATGCTCATTGACCTTTTCTGTTGGTTATATATATATATTTTCCCTTAAGAAACAAAATATATTTCTTTCCAAACTTTTTAAAAGCAACTTAAGAAAAATAAGCCTTTTTCACCTCAAAGAGAATTGATATATATTTAAATTTTCTACGCATTTAAAGAACATCTTAAAGAAAAGTTTTTGCACTGAAAGGTCGAAACGACAAGATTAGTTTTGGGACTGTTCTCTCTCTCATTTTAAGAACGAATTCAATTGTTCAAGAATCCATTCTTTCTAGAGTAAACCTAGAGAGCTCAATTGCAACTAGAATTTTAAGACAAGAACCATAAGGATATTAAAAAAGGGGCTCAAAAACCCATTTTCTGATTTTGCGGTGCTTTTATGTAAGAAATGAAAATATAATCTACAATTTTTCTACTTTAAGATGAAAAACCTAGATTGCAATTTACAGTGCAGGAACATTTTTATATCTTTTTTACGTTCAAAGCAATCTGAAAAATATATAAAATTGCTTACTGTGATGTAATGTAATTTGAGATAGACAAGCAAATGGAAGGAATCTTACAATGCAAAATTATTTCGAGGAGATTGCAAAAGACGTTAACAAATTTCGCAAAAGGATAATGTAAGGGTGTTTTTAAACTTCATTTAGTTTCATAAAATTCCATGGTACTAAAGCCATTGTACTGTCGACCCATTCTGACAAAATCGTCGCCAAATGTCACGATATGCGGCCAGGAGTGAATATTCATTCCCTTGCGTATTCCAATGCGTGAAAGTAACTTTTTTATAGGGTTTTATATGTACACAATATTTTTGATTACGCATGCTTGAAAATAATAGCATTTTATGTGATTTGAAATAATATTATAATTCTCTTATTTTGTTGGGGGAAATGATTAAAATTTGGAAGAGAGCGCAGTGAAGTATTTTGGTTGAAGTACCCAAAAAACCATTTATTTTAACAAATCGGTAATACCAGAAGCATCACGGATCTATAGATTTGTAAATATCCGAATACTTATAGGAAGAAGTTACTTCTTTTCTCGAGATTTTGAACTCAGCTACGGCACTTTCAGGGCTTAAATAATTCTTTTATTTATTTCGAATGTTTGTTTTTTAAAATATGTTACTTAATTCTTCTTAATCTTCGCCAAGTTGTCTGTCGACGGAAGGAGTATGCGCAGGAATTTCTCTTTGTGCACGTGCAGAAATTGTCATGACTATGTCTTTTGACTTGGTATGATACTGGTTGACGTATAACATGTAAGCACTTATTTTATTACTAATGGTAATATGTAGTAAGAGAGGGTCAAAAACTATTCAATCTTTTCAATAGTTTTCTAGAATATTTTTAAAGTTGTAAGCCTTCTTTACTGAGAAAGTATTGGGGCCGGGGAAAAAATTAATTTCAATAAGGATGAATTGACTGACTTGGCGACAAAACTAGATGTTTTAATACAACTCCGAAAGAATTTAAGATGATTATTAAGCAAAACAGAACTAAAAATTTCTAGTATTTTGTAAAATTCACTTATAAAATAACGATGCAGGGGAGAAACACTGTAGTCAAACATTTGACAGCGACTGTACATTTCATTTGCCTTAAGCGGTATAGAAATTACGGATTTGAACAGATGTATTCAATATTTGTCTGATTTTAGAAAGCATGTTATTGTGTGTGTGGATTTATAAGGGTGTGTGAATTGTTTCTTGTTAAAAGAAAATCTTCTGTACTGTTAGAGCTCCAGACAAAATTAAAATGTACTCCGGAAACACTTGCTTGTTAATAACAGGGACCTTTCCTGTGTTTGAAAGACGATATATCACTTAAAATTACAGCGAGAATTCGAAATATCCAAAGAAAGAATTACAAAGTTATCAATCATCTTAATTAAAATATAATTATTTTTCTCTATGTATACGGGGTGCGGGGCAAAAAAAAAACCCGGACAAACAATTTTTTATATAGCTTTATACAAAATTAAGAAATTAACAAAATATAAATAATAATAATAAGAGTACACTCGTACTAATAAATAAATTTACTTGGTTTCACAGTGACCGCCGTTTGCAGCAATGCAGAGGCGCAAACGCCTGCAGAAATTTTCAACAATGGGCCTCAAGTCTTTTACCTTTAATCTATCCTATTCCCGCAGAAGCAATTGCTTTAGAGAATCCAAAGTTTTGTGCGGTTTAGTGGAGTTCCTGGACTCCAAAATGGACCATACACTGTAATCTATGGGATTAATATCCAGTGAGTATAGGGTGGCCATTCTTCAGATGATATGATGTCTGGAAAATACGCCTTGCTCTACTCTTGTGTCTTTGGCCTTGTGAGCTGAAGAAGAATCTTGTTGAACCGTCCAATTTGCATTTCGAAATGCTGTTGGGCCCACGGAAGTACAACAGCTTCAAGAATGTCCGTTTGGTACACTTTTTGATTGATTTTAACGCCCTCTTCCACAAAAACCAAAGGTGTTTTGCCACTTGCACAAATTCCGCCATAGACCGCCCGACTTCGGATATTGGCAACGTTCAACAATTGCCGAGATGCTTGGAGTGTCCACTGACGATATTCTATCGTTTTGGGGGTTATGAACTTGTTGAACCGTAAAGAGCTTTTCATCAGTGAAAAGAAGTCTCTCCCATCGTATTGCTATTTTTTGTAACAAAAACATAACAAAAAAAACATGAAATTCAAGACCTTTTCTTCAGTGAGTGAGTGAGTAAAATTAACGTCACACTGTTCAGCTACACGAGGGCTTTTGGCGACGGACCTCATAATTTTGAACCATGTTCAAGTGACGAAGACTACACTTGAGCTGGCACCTACCTCTCCTAACTATCACACCACAGCAACGAGAGGGCGTTTGAACTATCGACAGATTTAACGTGCATCGCTCCCCTACACGGCGGGTCTTTAGTGGCACTGGGCTCGAACTCGTGACAAGCCAGCCACGATCCGATACCTTGACCACTAGGCTACCGTGGCACACTTTTTCTTCAGAGGCCTACAAAAAATCTAATTTTTGCTATTTTCAATTTAATATAGTCCATTCCGTGCATTTAAGCTTACAGATTAAAACCCCATTAATTTTTTTATTTCAGATAAGCCGGAATCGTGGAGGAAGTGAGCATCCATTTTTTCGAGGTTCAGAGCGCCACAACTCACGTTCTATTAGATATTTTTGGCTAAGAATTTATATACATAGTCTTAAAATACACATAAATAAATGATAAAAAAAAACTTAAAAGTTCTATTCTTTTACTGGTTGTCAAAAAAAATTCCCTAAAAATGCTTAAAGAACAGGCCGTTTCTTGGGTGAGCCCTCTTAAGTGGTACGAAATTTGAACATTCGGAGGGTGTCCAAAATACCATCTGCAAATATTTTGCTCAAAAATCATTTGATTTTTATCTATCCGGCTTTGAGAATTCCCACAGTAGACGACAAAAGGAACAAGAAAGTCTAGAACGAGAAAGAGGGAATGATTAGACATAATTGATTAAAACTAAAACCTAGTGAAAATTTATTTATTTGAATTTAGGGTAGAAAAACCACATTACTACTCTTAAATCCCCCCTAATATTTTAGGCATTGTTTTTTATAAAATTAAAATATTGTTTACTAATAGTCAGCTATAAAACATTTAGGAAATTAATAAAGGACCCTTGCTTTTGAAATGTATCTATTTTACTTTTATCTAAATATATTTCATCGTTTATTTTTTTTAAAAATAAAATATATTTATATTTTTGGAATGTCGAGAAAAAAGTTTGAAATGCATTGAAACTGAGAACCAAGGGCATTTCCATTGCTAAAGAGTAATTGTTAAATTCAGAATTATTTAAATTTTAATATTATTTTCATTGGATTTTTTCTGAGAAGTTTTCTTTATTGTTATGTATAAAATAAAAAGAAATTGATTGTTGAATATTTTTTCAATATGAATAAAAGAATCTAATTATGTTTTGTAACGAGAATGGTAAAAGATGGACAATTGTACACACACTTTTTGAGCACGAGCTGGCAACCAGTCGGCTTGCCAGCTCGGCGAGGAAAGCGGATGCCCATTTCTGCTCGCGCAAACCTCTCGTTGTTTTTATACTATTAACTGTTTGATATGATTGTAACTGTGATATATATTTGAATGTCGCTGAGTTGGCATTCGAAAACCATGAATTAAAGACGATTTGAGCTAACCGGCGTAGAAATTCTTTAATTACAGCTTGTTATATTTGTTGTTTAATTTACACAACGAATGAAATTAAATTTATTTAAATAAATATTAAATAAAAATTCACGGAAAATATTTCACATAAAGATAAAATTCAATTAAAAATTTTCGTAGCTTTAAAATTTGTACCTTTATTTTTGAAAAAAGAAAAAAAAAATATTACTTTTTTATAATACATTCTAAATTAAATGAAAATAATTATCGACAAATATTATTCGCAATAAGCTGCAAATAATGTATATTAAAACTTGAGACGGGCTCACGCGTCTTTTCTTTAACATAACCTCTGGGTTCTTTGGGGGTCAAGATTAAAGGCAACTCTTTTCTAACCAAAACCCAAGAAGCGAAATGTGAAAAAGAATTGCAAATAAGATAGCTTTTAAATAACAGCAGTAAGTGAAATGGAGATTTTGGGGAATGGTATGTGTGGAAGAAACAGGTGTGAATTGACAGCTAATCGTGGTTACCTGGAAAATAAGCCATTAAATCAAGGTGCATACCATTGCACACGCGCCCAGACGTTTCTTCATAAGATTGAATCTAAATTTGGATTAAAGTAGGAATGATTATTTGATATTAGGACTTGCAATATTATTAGAAGTGAGAGTAGGCGGATTAAATAATTATAACTTGGAGAAAAAGGTCTAAATTACACTATTCGGTTTAACTATTACTATGTGTTTGTTCATTAAAGTTTCTCGCTTAATTCATATTATCTAAATTGTTAGACATTTAAGTTCTATTCTTAATAAGGTCATATTAAGAATCAAAAATGTCTATTCCTTTTGCAAACCCTACACCTCTAGTTCATGCTGTCAATCAATGATACGGTCACCATAGGGGGGCGGTATCACAGTGGCACCCAACTCGATTTAATTTATATGACCCCGGAGTAGGAAGCTCGAGTGGGTTTGGTATTTTACCAGAAGTGTGCTTTTCCGGGTCGGAAAATGTGGCCGACTTTTTGGAAGCCATAGACAAACAAATAAAATTATTAGAAATACCCAGTGATTTGGCATGTGCTAATTTGAAAGGTCATCTCCGGGGAAGGGCCCGAGATTGGTATCAAATATTCGGATCCGCGTTAGTGCACAGGAAACCATCTCAGATTTTCCCTGTCATACGGAATAAGAAAGATTTAGATATAAAGTTTTACGCGTCTCAGCACAGAAGGGACCAGAAGCCGACGGATTTTGTTTACGATTTATGAAAGTTGCATCAAAAACTAGAACTGGGGATATCGCAGGCGGACTTGGTGGAGCACATTTTCGTTAGACTCAAACCACAGGTTCAAGATTACGTGGACGTTCGAAATCCAAGAAACACGGTACAACTTTTGGAGATCTTGGCTAAACTTCAAGAGAGGTATTCTTGCAAAGCAATGCGTGGTTCGCGGAATGGTGACAATGTGGAGAGACGAGGTTAGAATGAGAGTAGGATGCCTAATGCCGGTGATAATCGAAGAAATTGGAAGTTGAGCATAGATCAAATAATGGCAGAAATGATTATAGGGGTAACTGCCAGAAGGGCTGTCAAGGAAAACAGTGGTTCGAAAGCAGGAATAGATTTCAAGACGATAACCGCATTTTCACCTAAAAGGGATATCAATTTAGAAAGGGAGATCGAAATGATGATGTTAATAGAGGCGACCGCAGAAATAGGGGTTCGAGTGAGAATTTCAGTAGAGCCGATAGGATACAAAGGAGACGATTGAATGTTTTGAAAATTAGTGATGTTCAAAGTAATCAAAAGAACTCGGCAGTGGATATACCAATTAAACTTTCTGCGATATCTATGTCTCCAGTGGAGCTTCTATAATGTTCCTAAATTATTAAATGAAACATTTACGAAAGCGTTATGGGACACTGGAGCGGAGAATTCATTTATATCTGAGGAATTATATAAAAAATATTTTTTTTTATAAACAAGTAAAAAAATCTCGTGCACAGGGGATCACGGCACAGGGAGCGAAATGTCAAAATGTAGGAATCGCAGAATTGAATATTCGAATTAGGGAGTTTGAAAAGCCTTGGTTGTTTCATGTGTTGACAGATTTGGAATACCCATGTATTCTCGGGGTAGATTTCATAAGTGGATCAAATATTGTTTTGGACTTTGATCGAAAATCGTGAAAGATTCCCGATTTGCAAATAGATAAGGTGGTTAAAACATTTGAGGAATTAAATGTAGAAATAGATCTGTCTAAGACAAAGTTGGAAGATAAGCAAAAACAAGAGTTAGGAAATTTGTTTAATAGTTTTAAGGGAATGTTCTCAGATAAACCAGAACTTACTCATGTTTTACACCCTGAAATTGATACGGGAGATAGTCCAGCAGTTGTTTTTAGGCCGTAGCGCTATAATAGCCAAAGGGAAGCGATACTCCATTATCATATTGAGAAAATGTTGGAAGATAGAACCATAGTTCCGATTCAATCCCCGTACGCATCACCAGTTGTGTTATGTAAAAAAAAAGGGGGTTACCAACGGATAATCCAGAAGCATATAGATTTGCGGTTGACTATAAGAAATTTATTTCATTCACGAGGTATCCCCTCTATCCTTTACCGTTAATAGATGATTTAATAACAAATATCCCCTATACGACAATAATGTCATCTCTGGATCTAAGAAGTGGGTACTTTCAAATGGCAGTAAACCCCAGTGATATTGTTAAGACCGCGTTCGTAGTAAAAAGTGGCACCTACGCATTTCGGCGTATACCATTTGGCTTATCAGGGGCAGCTGTCAATTTTCAGAAGGCATCCGGGGATTGGGAGGTTTGTGGATGACTTAATTATCTCGTCTCTATCATTCACTCAACATGTTGAGTATTTAAGGGCAGTTTTTAGGTTATTACAAGATGCAGGATTGACATTAAACAAAGAAAAATGTAAATTTGGTTTTGATGAATTGAAGTATTTAAGATTGATTATTAGCAAGGAGGGAATCAAAACCGATGAGACAAAGGTTCAAGCCATACTTGAGATGAAACCACCACGTAATTCAAAGGAGGTATCCAAGTTTTTGGGTATGTCCCAGTGGTGCGCGAAATTTATTAAAAATTATGCTGATGTTTGCGAACCCCTTTATAATCTTAAACAAAAATTTTTAAAAAGAATTGCCGGTCAATTGAGGCACAGAAGGCATTCGACGCGGTCAAGACGGCCATAAAAAAGGAGCCATTTTTAAAATTGCCGGATTTCAAAAAGCCTTTCGAGTTATTTACAGATGAAAGTTCAAGAAATGTGGGAGTGATTCTAAATCAGGAACAGAGACCAGTTGTATTTGCTTCACGTACTCTTAGCAACGCTGAGAGGAATTATACGATAACTGACAGAGAATGTTTAGCAGTAGTTTGGGTGCTGAATAAATTCAGAACATATTTAGGATCACTGCCGATTAAAGTTATTATTGATCATGCTGCTTTAACGCGTTTAACTCATGGGAAAAATTTGTCGAGTAGAATGATCAGATGGGCACTCAAATTAGCAGTATTTAATATAGAATGGGAACATAAGCATGGAACTCAAAATACGGTGGCGGACACCTTATCAAGAAACCCGGTTGAAAGTATAATGGGAGAGAAAGTTAATTGTGCAACAATCAGAGATTTGGTACGTCGCGAGAACAGTTAATAACAGAGCAAAAGAATGACCCAGAATTAGGTCATATCTATAGATATTTAGAAAACCCGGAAGATGGCTCAGTTAATGCGACGATGAGAATTGGTCCAAATACTTTAAACTTTTCGAGTGCTTGTTATTTTATACGAAATATGCGACTTCACTAGGTGAAATGCGAGCATATATTCCAAAGTCTATAAGGAATGAAATAATGAGAGAATTTCATGACAAGCCCATAGCAAGTCATTTTGGTCGTTTTAAGACATCATAAAATAAGGGACGTTTGTTATTTCACGTATATGAGAAAATTTATTGATCAATATGTCTCTACATGCCGAATGTGCCAAGAAAATAATTATAAAAACTCGTCACCAGCTGGTCGATTAAATCCGATTGTATCAAATTATCCAAATGAGATAGTTACGTTAGATTTGTTAGGTCCATATCCTACATCAAGAGTGAGACGTAATCGATATAAATTTGTAATTACCGATCAAATGGGCTGAAATCATACCTCTTAAAAAGGCCTCGGCTCATGTAATAGCGGAACCTTTTTTTTTTATAATTGTATATCGTGTTTTGGATCTCCAATAAAATTAATAAGTGATAACGGTCCCCAATTTATATCCGAAATTTTTGAATATTTAAATCAGCGTTTCTCAAAATGTGGGGCGTGCCCCCAGGGTAGGCGCGATAACCCTACAAGGGGGGCGCGATCATATCGAAAATTTAAAGATTAAAAAAAAAACACTGGAAAGAAGTAAAACAAAATACTTTCTTCCATAATAAAAAAAAATACCCAACATTACTGATATAATTTATGTTTATCATCTGGCGTTTTTCCGTCATCAAATAGCTATCTTTGATCCCAAAACCAAATTTAAAAAAAAAACATTTTGTTTAATTTGCTGTAATTCCTCGATGAGAGATTTTTTTTTGACTATGCTTTCTATTTAAATCTAAAATATTACTCGTTAAAAGAAAAACGAAACCCAGACCCTGAGAAAAATTCTAAGAAAATAAAAAATTCATCACTGCAATTATTATTGAAATACTGTACATTGATTGTAGAAAAAAAAGAAGACATGATTCACTTTTCAGCCAGGCGGCATAATACATTTGCTGATCATTTGATTAACCTTCCAACTTACTGGTATGATTAGTTCTACATTAGTTCCGTCCCATCTTTTATGTGTTTTTTTTTCGCTTAGGGAAATTGTAAATAATAAAGAGTTTTATGATATTTGGAAAAGGATTGATTGATTTGAAGAATCATTTGGCCTAGATTTATTTTTATGAGTATTCTCAACTATATAAAGCATAGTGAAAAACGTCATAATTCTTTTTAGAACATCCGTATTTTTGTTCTGAATACATTTTTAACCTGGGAATGGTGGTGCGGGGCATCTGTGATCTCTATTGAAGGAAGTTAAAACTGATCAAGCAAAGGAAGAACCTGCTGAAAGAATGCATATTATTCATGATTGAGAAACGCGATGAACATGAAAGGAAAATTTTCAAATGGTTCCTAAAGAACTCCATCAACTAAAATATGAAGCCATAAGTGTACCACAAGGTTCAGTTCGCCTTGTCAAAAAGACACAAGAAAGAAAAAGTTCAACTTGCTATTTGTTGATCACCAAAGGTGTCACGAGTTTGAGCCCAGTACCACTAAAGACCTGCTGTGTAGGGGAGAGATGCGCGTTATATCTGTCAAGAGCTCAAACGTCCTCTTGTTGGAGTGGTGTGGTAGTTAAAAGAGGCCAGCTCAAGTGTCGTCCTCGTCACTTGACCATGGTTCAAAATTACGAGGTCCGTCTCCAAAAGCACTCGTGAATTGTGTGACGTTAATATTCACTCACTCGATCATGAAAGCTCTTTAAAACTACAATAACGTGAACAAAATATGAAAGCTTTGCCAGCAAATAACATTCCTGTAATATTAGTGAAAAGTGTCTCTGATTTGCGTCCTTTATTAAGTCTTGCACTTTTGAATCATTTTAGTTCAGTTTTATTGGATTTTTTCTCAAATTATAAAAGAAAAATTGAAAAGTCCTTGAAAGCCGGTAAGTATACTTTCTCTTAATTAAATTATTCGCTGGAATTCCGAATTTTATCGTATACAGTAAAAATAATTATAAACAAATAATTGGGGTGACTGAGTCCCCCGCACTACCATTAGCGTTAGTATCGAGTGCGCGCCTGCTCCCGGGTTAAAACATTTTGAAGTTTTCTCGCTTTAAATATTAAAAAGTAACACAATTATTCTTCATCGGAATTTTATATTCTTTTTCATTATTTAACATTAATTCTAAATTCTAATTTTGTGAGGTTTTAAATTACAGTTCTTTTAAGCAGTTATTTACAATTATAGCATTTATCTAAAAAAATCATTTTATATTTTTATATACAATGTCGAGGAAACGGTTTTACTCTCCTTACAGTTCAGCTATTACATCAAGAATAATGTTGTTTTTTTTAAAAAAATGAACTCGTGCGAAGAGCCGGTACTTCAGCCAGTATAAGTTTAATGTATCAGTACTGAAGAAGGTATTTTATAAATAATTTCTTAATACTAAATTAAGAACAAGTTTAATAATTGTTAGTGGCTTCCACATGGGCTTGTCTTGTAGAGAAAAGTTTTTCAAAGGAAGGTTTAATATCAGAAATTGACACACTGAGTTATTTTTCTATATTTAGCCGAGATCTATATTTTGTCTTCAAAGCAGCCACCGAAGAAATTCCGGTTTTACAACGGTAGGATGTTGAAAATGGTAATAGTATACGAAGTGCTTTTGTTTTCAGTGCAGAAAATTCATCATCCACTTCTACCCAAAATTCAAAGAGCGATTTATTACAAAATTGCCTTCTAATTTTTCACTGGATGTGAAATCTGTGAAGATTTCTTCTTCGGAAGTTGAGAGCCCTTCTAGAGTATATTGAAATAGATCCCTAATTCCCACGTAACTTGCTACCAAGTTGTCCTCATCAAGAAAATACTTTTTTAAATTCTTTGTAAACAGGGCTAAATGATTTTATATGGTTTTAAAAACAACTTTCACATGTTTTTCTTCAGAATTGTAAGTTTTAACACATGACGAGCTGGGGCGTTTTTTTCATCATTTACTTCAGCAGTGGTAAATCCAAAATTTAAGTATTTTTGAGAATATTTCCTTGATTTAATTTTCGGAACCATGCTCTTCTGTGTACTTGTTGAATCTTTATTATCGTCGAATGTTCGCTTACGACTTAAAAATGTATGTATGATTCTGTTTTAATCTACTGCCGTAAATACTTAATTACCGTGAATTACAATCAACGTGCAACATAAAAAATGAACATTCAAGCTAGATTCGGTAGCTATAGAAGTATTGAGTCGACACAAACTGACTGGAATTGTACGAGTAAAAGCATTTTTACATGTTTTGCGCAGACGTCCAATAGGTTGCCCAGACTCGCAAACGTACCCGATAATACCAGATGTGGTTGATATGATAGAGAGCAACATAGACTAGACTATTTTTCTAATGACATTTGTACTTTTAGAAATGGATGTTGAAGGAAATAAATCTTTAATTAAATATATCATTTTGCGATCTGTTCCAATTTAAAAATTACAGAAAGAAAAATAACACAATAAAAAGTAAGTAATATATATTTTAAGTAATTTTCTTAAAATATATATTACTTAAAATTAACATATACACAATTTAATACTTATACAGTTTATAATTGAGATCGAATTGTAGCGTAGCTTTAGCGTCAAAGTGCATTTTTAATGCAGTAAATACATTATTGTTGTACAGGAGGAGGGGGGGGGGGGCCAAAAATTATGATTGAAAACTGGGTCGCCAGTATTGAAAGTTTAAGAAACACTGATTTAAAAGAAAGATTAGGCATAAGTCATGTGAAGACTGTTGTATGTACACCTCAGGCAAATAAAACCGAATGCTTGAATCGCGATCATGTGCAAATTATGTAAATGATCAACATGATACATGGGACCAATTCTTCGGTGAGTTTTCTTATGCTATTCTTACAGCAGTGAATGAAACGACGAGAAAAACCCCTGCGGAATTATTTTTCGATCGAAAGTTGATTACCCCATTTCAAAAATTAATTATGGTATCGGACGGAATTGAGTTTGCAGTAGGAGATATTGAAAGATTGTTTGATGAGGCTAGATGAAACACAAAAGCTAAACATGAAAAAGGGAGAAGTATTATAATAGACGCTGGCGTGATGTAGAAATGAAGGTGAATGACTGGGTCTTGTTAGAAACGTACCCTTTAAGTTCAGGAACAAAAAAAAATTGTTGCAAAGTTCAAACCAAAATTTGAAGATTCGTATAGTGTGTTAGAAGTAAGAAAGAATAATGTCATCGTATGGCGGTCGGGAAAACGGTTAACGGTCAATGTCGATCAAGTGAGAATATATCAGTACAGGAAATGTGACGAGATTGAGATAGGAACAGGTAGTTCGGATAGCAATAGTTCACATCAGGAAACGAGTAGTTGGGAAAGCGTACAACGAAGATTAAAGGAGTCGCAATATGGTAGAAAGAAGGGGTCAGATGTAAAACGGGAGTTAGAGGAAAAAGAGATAAATATTAAGTCAAATGAAGGTGAGAGACGCACAGTTAGTGCCGATAAGCGCGGACCAATTATCAGATCACTACCTAGCTCTTTTTCAAATAATAAAAAAAATATTAAAAGAAAACGCCAGGAAAGATTAGGATATATAAAAAAAAATTATCACGTGGATCTTGGTCAGGTGAACCACAAAGAAAGTCAGAAACGTGTAGACCATAAAAAGAGAAAATTATCGTCAAATATTACTAATATTTATATAAGTAGGAAGACGAACCGAACGGAAGGAGCAGCAGTTCAAGATAGAGAGAGCTATTTCCTCTAACCGAGAAAACAGCAGAATCCGAAGTCCCGACCAACCTTTAAGGGGAAGTCAAATCAAGCAAGTCCAGTTCGAGCCAGGAACAACCGAGGAGAAAACTGCAGACCCTACATCAAGGAACAGGCAAGATCAAGGAGCAGGAAGACCAATAAAAAGAGAAAATCCTCAGCAAAGCAGACAGGAAAAGAGAAGAGGAGCGAAGACCAACAGTACATTGTCCTTGGAGGTTCTAGTGGGAGACGCCAAGCCATAAAAATCAGATTTTATCGTTTCATTTCATATTCTTTCAAACAAGTGGTCGGAAGAATTTTCGCAGAGAAGGAAGTCTCGGGTGGTGTTTAGAAATTATAATCCAAGCAAAAATTGACACTACAAT
>BMAV01006704.1:0-45771 GCA_019973955.1 Trichonephila inaurata madagascariensis
TGGTAAGTTTCTAGGGTAAAAAAACAAAAGTGGTGGGCATGACACTGAAAAAAGACTATTGAAAGAGGGCACAATTTCAAAAAAAACCGTTGGGGATAACTTTTAAACTATTTGGAATTTCGACAAGCGCCATACATACTCGTGATCAGCGTGGAATTCTGTTAAGAAAAAATAAGTTTGGTGAGAATTGGCCGGTTTTTAAAATCGGTCGGTAAGGTAAATTTTATGCCAAATAGGTTGGTTTTCAAAGAAGGTCTTTCATTTTAAAAAAGTTACAGGAATTTCGTGAAACGGAGACCAGATTTAGATTCCTGGTCAAATTTCGAGTGAAATGGTAACTTTGGTAAGTTTCTAGGTAAAAAAAAAAAAAATAGTGGTGGGCATGTCACTGAAACAGACTATTGAAAGAGGGGACGAATTTCAAAGAAACAATTGGGCATAACCTTTGAACTAATTTGGGAAATTTTGACAAGCCCCCAATACATATTCGTGATCAGCGTTGAATTCGTGCAAGAAAACAAGTTTCAGGAATTGGGGGAAGACAAAATGATCCAAACGCACGGAAAAGAGAAATGCGTCCAATTAAGGCTATATGAAAGACGGAACGCTTCAAAAGGATAATACCGCAATTAAAATTTTTACTTTTTTTTCGGTGTTTTTCTGATACTTAACACAGAAATGATACCAAAGTGCAATAATTCGAGTTCTAATAATTGCAAGGTAATGTTTTTAAGGGGTCTTTGGGTTTGGGGCGGCCTCTCTTTGAATGAACCCCGGTTTTTAAAATCGGACGGTAAGTTGGCTTTCAAGCCAAATAGGTTGTTTTTCAAGAAAAGGGGTTTCATTTTAAAAATTACAGAAATTTCGTGAAACGGAGACCAGATTTGGGTTTCTGGTCCAATTCGAGTGAAATGGGTCTTTTGGTAAGTTTTTAGGGTAAAAAAATAGTGGTGGGCATGTCACTGAAACAGACTATTGAAAAAGGGCACAATTTCAAAGAACCGTTGGGCATAACTTTTGAACTATTTGGAATTTCGACAAGCGCCATACATATTCGTGATCAGCGTTAAATTCTGTGCAAGAAAAAAATAAGTTTGGTGATAATTGGCCGGTATTTTTAAAAAACGGTCGGTAAGTTGGCTTTCATGCCAAATAGGTTGGTTTTTCAAGAAGGTCTTTCATTTTAAAAAATGTTACGGGAATTTCGGAAACGGAGACCAGATTTAGATTCCCGGTCAAATTTCGAGTGAAAAGGGTAACTTTGGTAAGTTTCTAGGTAAAAAAAATAGTGGTGGGCATGTCACTGAAACACACTATTGAAAGAGGGGACGAATTTCAGAAAAACAATTGGGCATAACCTTTGAACTAATTAGAATTTCGACAAGCGCCATACATATTCGTGATTAGCGTTGAATTCTGTGCAAGAAAAACTAAGTTTGTTAGGAATATGAGGAAGACAAAAAGTGATACAAACGCACGGAAACCAGAAATGCGTCGCAATTAAGCCCATATGAAAGACGAACGCTTCAAAAAGGATAATACCGCAATTAAAATTTTTTTACTTTTTTTTTCGGTGTTTTTCTGATACTTGTAGTAGAAATGCATTACCAAAGTGCAATAACTCGAGTTCCTCGCAGGGTAATGTATTAAGTGTCTTTGGATTTAGGGGCAACCTCGTTCGAATGACACCCGGTATTTTAAAATCGGACGATAGGGTTGGCTTTCAAGCCAAATAGAGTCAGTTTTCAAGGAGATATTTCATTTTCGCTCTAATTACAGAATTTCGTGAAACAGAGATAGATTTGGATTCCTGGTCAATTTCAGTGAAATGGGTCTTTTAGTAAGTTTCTAGGGTAAAATAGTGGTGAAGCATGTCACTGAAACAGACTATTGAAAGAAGGGCCCAATTTCAAAAAGAAACCGTTGGGCATAACTTTTTGAACTATTTGGAATTTCGACAAGCGCCATACCTTCACTCGTGATCCAGCGTTGAATTCTGTGTAAGAAAAAACTAAGTTTGGTGAAGTGGACGGTTTTAAAATCGGTCGGTAAGTTGGCTTTCATGCCAATAGGTTGGTTTTTCAAGAGGTCTTTCATTTTAAAAAGTTACAGGAATTTCGTGAAACGGAGACCAGATTTAGATTCTGGTTAAATTTCGGTGAAATGGAGCAACTTTGGTAAGTTCTAGCGTAAAATAGTTATGGGCATGTCATAAGTAGACTATTGAAAGAGGATAATTTCAAAAACAATTAAGGCATAACTGAACTGGTGGAATTTCGACAAGCGCCATACATATTCGTGATCAGCGTTGAATTCTGTGCAAGAAAACCCAAGTTTCGTAGGGTGGAGGAAGACAAAATGATCAAACGCACGGAAAAAGAAATGCTGTCGCAATTAAGGCTATATGAGGAAAGACAAGAACGCTTCAAAAGGATAATACCGCAATTAAAATTTTTTTTTTTACTTTTTTTTCGGTGTTTTTCTGATACTTAACACAGAAATACATTACAAAGTCTAATAATTCGAGGAGTTCTAATAATCGCAAGGTAATGTTTTAAGTGTCTTTGGGTTTGGGGGCGGCCTCTTTTCGAATGACACCCGGTTTTTTTAAAATCGGACGGTAAGTTGGCTTTCAAGCCAAATGGGTTAGTTTTCAAAGAAGGTGTTTCATTTTAAAAAATTACAGAAATTTCATTGAAACGGAGACCGAATTTGGATTTCTGGTCAATTTCGAGTGAAATGGGTCTTTTTGGTAAGTTTCTGGGGTAAAAAAAAATAGTAATTAGGCATATCACTGAAACAGACTATTGAAAAGGCACAATTCAAAAAGAAACCGTTAGGCATAACTTTTTGAACTATTTGGAATTTCGACAAAAGCGCCATACATATTCGTGATCAGCGTTAAAATTCTGTGCAAAAGAAAACTAAGTTTGGTGATAATTGGCCGGTATTTTAAAATCGGTCAGTAAGTTAACTTTCATGGCAAATAGGTTAGTTTTCAAGAAAGGTCTTTCATTTTAAAAAATGTTACAGAATTTCGTGAAACAGGAGACCAGATTGGAATTCCTAGTCAAATTTCAGTGAAATGGGTAACACAATGGTAAGTTTCTAAGTGCAAAAAAAAAAAAATAGTGGTAGGCATGTCACTGAAACACGCACTATTGAAGAGGGACAATTTCAGAAAAACAATTGGGCATAACCTTTGAACTAATTAGAATTTCGACAAGCGCCATATATTCGTGATTAGCGATTGGTCTGTGCAGAAAACTAAAGTTTGTTAGGAATATGAGAAGACAAAAAAGTGATAAACGCACAGAAACCAAATACATCCACAAATTAAGCCCATATGAAAGACGAGCAGCTTCCAAAAGGATAATACCGCAATTAAAATTTTACTTTTTCAGTGTTTTCTGATACTTATGTAAAATACATTACCAAAGTCTAATAACTCAGGTTCTAATAATCGCAGGGTAAATAGCGGTATTAAGTGTCTTTTACGGATTTGAGGGCGGCCTCTCGTTCGAATGACACCCAGTATTTTAAATCGGACAGTAAGTTAGCTTTCAAAGCCAAATAGGTCAGTTTTCAGAAAGGTGTTCATTTTAAAAACAATTACAGGAATTTCGTGAAACGGAGACCAAATTTGGATTCTGGTCAATTTCGAGTGAAATGGGTCTTTTGGTAAGTTTCTAGGGTAAAAAAAAATAGTGGTGGGCATGTGTCACTGGAAACAGACTATTGAAAGAGGGGCCCGAATTTCAAGAAACCGTTGGGCATAACTTTTGAACTATTTGGAATTTCGACAAGCGCCATACATACTCGTGATCAGCGTTGAATTCTGGTAATAAGAAAAAAGCAAGTTTGGTGAAAATTGGACGGTTTTAAAAATCGGTCGATAAGTTATTTCATGCAAATGGGTTGGTTTTTTCAAGAGGTTTCGTCGGCAAAAGTTACAGAGATTTCGTGAGAGCAACGGAACCAGTTGGAATTCTGGTTAAATTTCGAGTGAAATGGGTAACTTTGGTAAGTTTCTAGCGTAAAAAAAAAAAATAGTTGTGGGCATGTCACTTTCAAGAACAGACTATTGAAGAGGGGACGAATTTCAAAAAACATTGAGCATAACCTTTGAACTGGTGGAATTTCGACGAAGCGCCATACATATTCGTGATCAGCGTTGAATTCTGTGCAAGAAAAAAAACTAAAGTTTCAAAAGTAGGAATTAAGAGGAAAAACAAAACAGTCAAACGCACGGAAAGAGAAATATGCGTCGCAATTAAGGCTATGCGAAAGACGAACGCTTCCAAAAGGATAATACCGCAATTAAAATTTTTACTTTTTTTTCGGTGTTTTTCTGATACTTAACACAGAAATGCATTACCAAAGTGCAATAATTCGAGGATATATCACAAGGTAATGTTTTTAGAGATGTCTTTAGGTTTAGAGGCAGCCTCTCTTTCAGAATGACCACCAGTTTTAAAATCGGACGGTAAGTGGCTTTCAAGCCAAATAGGTTAGTTTTTTCAGAGGTGTTTCATTTTAAAAATTACAGAAATTTCGTGAAGCGGAACCAGATTTGGATTTCTGGTCCAATTTACAAGTGAAATGGGTCTTTTGGTAAGTTTCTAGGGTAAAAAAATGGTGGTGGGCATGTCACTGAAACAGACTATTGAAGAGGGCACGAATTTTCAAAGAAACCGTTGGGCATAACTTTTGAACTATTTGGAATTTCGACAAGCACCATATACATATTCGTGATCAGCGTTAAGTCTATTACAAAAGAAAAACTAGGATTTGGTGATAGTAGCCGGTATTTTTAAAATCGGTCGATGAAGTTGGCTTTCTGCCAAATAGGTTAGTTTTTCAAGAGAAGGTCTTTCATTTAAAATGTTACAGAATTTCGTGAAGCGGAAACCAGATTTAATTCACAGTCCAAATTTCGAGTGAGAGAAATGGGTAACTTTGGTAGAAAGTTTTCTAGGGTAAAAAAAAATAGTGGTGGGCATATCACTAAAACAGACTATTGAAAAAGAGGGACGAATTTCAGAAAAACAATTGGGCATAACCTTTGAACTAGTGAAATTTCGACAAGCGCCATACATATTCGTGATCAGCGTTGAATTCTGTGCAAGAAAATTTGTTGTTAGAATATGAGGAAGACAAAAGTCATACAAACACTGGAAAGAAGAAATGCGTCGCGAATTAAGCCCATATATAGAAAGACAAGAGCAACTAAGGATATACCGCAATTAAATTTTTACTTTTTCGGTGTTTTCTGATACTTGTCGTTGAAATACATTACCAAAGTGCAATATCGAAGTTCTAATAATCGCAGGGTAATGTTTTATGTGTCTTTGGGTTTTGGGGCGACCTCTCGTTCGAATGACACCCGGTTTTAAGGCGGACGGTAAGTTGGCTTTCAAGCCAAATAGGTCGGGCACAAATATTTCGGCACACAAAGAAATTACAGGAATTTTGTGAGAGCGGAGACCACATTTGGATTCTGGTCAATTTCGGCAAATGGGTCTTTGGTAAGTTTCTAGGGTAAAAAAAAAATAATTGAGGGTGGGCGTGTCACACTAAAACAGACGCTAATGAAAAGAGGAGCTGGAATTTCAAAGAAACCGTTGGGCATAACTTTTTAAACTATTTGGAATTTCTGAAGGCAAGCGCCATACATACTAAATGATCAGCGTGGAATTCTGTGTAAGAAAAAATAAGTTTGGTGAGAATTGGCCGGTTTTAAAATCGGTCGGTAGGTGTGTGGCTTTCATGCCAAATAAGGTTAGTTTTCAAAAGTCTTTCATTTTAAAATTTAGGAATTTCGTGTGGGGCAATTTAGAATTCCTGGTCAAATTTCGAGTGAAATGGGTAACTTTGGTAAGTTTCTAGAGGGTAAAAAAAAAATAATTAATTGGAGCATGTCACTTTGAAACAGACTATTGAAGAGGGACGAATTTCAAAGAAACAATTGGGCATAACCTTTAACTAGTGGAATTTCGACAAGCGCCATACATATTCGTGATCAGCGTTGAATTCTGTGCAAGAAAACTAAGTTTCGTAGGAATTGGAAGACAAAAAATGATCCAAACGCACGGAAAAAGAAATGCACGTCGCAATTAAGGCTATATAAGAGAAAAAGACAAACGCTAAGGATAATATCACCTGAGTAAAATTTTTACTTTTCCGGTGTTTTCTGATATAACACCTGAAATGCGTACCAAAGTGCAATAATTCGAGTTCTATATCACCAAGAGTATCATTTTAAGTGTCTTTGGGTTTTGGGGGCGGCCTCTCTTTCGAATGACACCCGGTTTTAAAAATCGGACGGTAAGTTAACTCAAGCAAATAAGTTCAATTTCAAGAAAGGTGTTTCGGCTAAAAATTACACAGAAATTTCGTGTGAAACGGAGACCAGATTTGGATTTCTGGTCAATTTCGATGAAATGGGTCTTTTGTGGTAAGTTTCTGGGTAAAAAAAAAAAATAGTGGTGGAATATTGTCACTGAAACAGACTATTGAAGAGGGCACAATTTCAAAGAAACCGTTAGACATAACTTTTGAACTATTTGGAATTTCGACAAGCGCCATACATATTCGTGATCAGCGTTAAATTCTGTGCAAGAAAAACTAAGTTTAATTTCGTGTGGTTTTTAAAATCAGTCCGGTAAGTCCAACTTTCATGCAAATGGGTGGATTTCTAAGAAAGGTCTTTCATTTTAAAAAAAGTTACAGAGATTTCATTGAAACGGAGACCGAATTTAGATTCCTGGTCAAATTTCGGAAGTGAAATGGGTACAGCTTTGGTAGGATTTTCTAGGGTAAAAAAAAATAGTGGTGGGCATGTCACTGGAAACAGACTATTGAAAGGGGACGAATTTCAGAGAAAAACAGTGGGCATAACCTTTGAATAGTAGAATTTCGACAAGCGCCATACATATTCGTGATCAGCGTTGAGATTCTGTGCAAAAAACTTAAGTTTGTTAGGAATATGAGAAGACAAAAGTCATACAACGGAAAAAGAAAAATACATCCTGGTCATATATGAAAGACAGGCAACTAAGGATATCACAACAATTAAAATTTTTTACTTTTTTTTTTTTTCGGTGTTTTTCTGATACTTGTCAATGAAATGCATTACCAAAGTCAATAACTCGAGTTCTAATAATCACTGGGGTAATGTTTTAGAATGTCTTTGGGTTTGGGGGCGACCTCACGTTCGAATGACACCCGGTTTTGATGGACAGTAAGTTAGCTTTTCAGAAAGCCAAATAGGTCAGTTTTTCAAGAAAGGTGTTTCATTTAAAAATTACAGGAATTTCGTGAAACGGAACCAAATTTGGATTCTAGTCCAATTCAGTGAAATATATCTTTGGAGTAAGTTTCTAGGAATTAAATAGTGGTAGGCATGTCACTGAAACAGACTATTGAGAAAGGGGCACGAATTTCAAAAGAAACCTTTGGGCATAACTTTTGAACTATTTCGAATTTCGACTCAGCATATACATAATCGTGATCAGCGTTAACATTGCAAGAAAACTAAGTTTGGTGATAATTGTTGGCCGGTTTTTGATCGGTCGGTAAAGTTGGCTTTCATACCAAATAAGTTTAGTTTCAAGAAGGTCTTTCATTTTTAAAGTACAGAATTTCGTGAAACGGAACCGAATTTGATTCCTGGTCAAATTTCGAGTGAAATGGTACTTTTGGTAGTTTCTGGGGTAAAAAAAAAAAAAAAAAAATAGTGGTGGGCATGTCGCACAAACAGACTATTGAAAAGGGACGAATTTCAGAAAAAACAATTGGGCATAACCTTTGAACTAATTAGAATTTCGACAAGCGCCGCCACATATTCGTGATCAGCGTTGAATTCTGTTACAAGAAAAACTAAGTTTGTTAGGAATGTGGGGAAGACAAAAGTCATACAAACGCACGGAAAGAAGAAATGCGTCACAATTAAGCCCATATGAAAGACGAACGCTTCAAAGGATAATACCACCCAATTAAAATTTTTACTTTTTTTTTTTTCGGTGTTTTTCTAATGCTATCCGTTCAATCACATTCACAAAGTGCAATAACTCGAAGTTCTAATAATCGCAGAGGTAATGTTTTATGTGTCTTTGGGTTTTGAGGGCGGCCTCTCGTTCGAATGACACCCGGTTTTTTTAAAATCCGGACAGTAAGTTGGCTTTCAAGCCAAATAGGTCAGTTTTCAGAAGGTGTTCATTTTTAAAAGGAAATTACAGAGATTTTTGTGAAACGGAGACCACATTTGGATTCCTGGTCAATTTCGACTTTGAAATGAATCTTTACAGTAAGTTCTAGAATGCATGTGGTGGGCATGTCACTGAAGCAGACTATTGAAAGAGAGGGCACGAATTTCAAAGAAACCAAATTGGGCATAACTTTTTAAACTATTTGGAATTTCGACAAGCCATACATACTCGTGATCAGCGTGGAATTCTGTGTAAGAAAAACTAGAGATTTGGTGAAATTGGCCCGGTTTTTAAAATCGGTCGGTAAGGTAACTTTCATGCCAAATAGGTTAGTTCAAAAGTCTTTCATTTTTAAAAAAATTTACGAATTTCATTGAAACGGGACAGATTTAGATTCCTGTGGTCAAATTTCGAGTGAAATGGGTAACTTTGAAATTGCCAGAAAGTTTCTAGGAGTAAAATAGTGGTAGGCATGTCACTGAGCAGACTATTGAAGAGGGGACGAATTTCAAAGAAACAATTGGGCATAACCTTTGAACTAGTGGAATTTCGATAAGCATATATATTCGTAATCAACGTTGAGATTCTGTGCAAGAAAAACTAGGATTTCGTAGGAATTGGAGGGAAGACAAAAAATAGTCCAAACGCACGGAAAAGAAGAAGTAAATCCTGAGTAAGAGCTATATAAGAAAGACAAACCTTCAAAAAGGATAATACCGCAATTAAAATTTTTTTACTTTTTTTTTTCGGTGTTTTTCACGATGCTTAACACAGAAATGCATTACCAAAGTGCAATAATTCGAGTTCTAATAATCGCAAGGTAATGTTTTAAGTGTCTTGCTAGGTTTGAGGGCAACACCTCTCTTCGATAACCAGTTTAAAATCAACGGACGGTAAGTTGGCTTTCAAGCCAAAATGGGATTCAGTTTTTTCAAGAAGGTGTTTTCATTTTTAAAAAAATTACAGAAATTTCTAAGTGAAACGGAACCAGATTTGGATTTCTGGTCCAATTTCGAGTGAAATGGGTCTTTTGGTAGTTTCTAGGGTAAAAAAAGAAATAGTGGTGGGCATGTCACTGGAAACAGACTATTGAAAAGAGGCACAATTTCAAAAGAAAACCGTTAGGCATAACACCCCGGAACTATTTGGAATTTCGACAAGCGCCATACATATTCGTGATCAGCGTTAAATTCTTATTAAGAAACTAAGTTTGGTGATAATTGGCCCAGGTTTTAAAATCGGTCAGTAAGTTAACTCATGCCAAATAGGTTAGTTTTCAAGAAGGTCTTTCATTTTAAAAAGTTACAGGAATTTCGTGAAACGGAGACCAGATTTGAACTACGAATTGAGGCACAGAGTAGAAATGAGTAACTTTAGTAAGTTCTAGGGTAAAAATAATTAATTGAGCATGTCACTGAAACAGACTATTGAAGAGGGACGAATTTCAGAGAAAACAATTGGGCATAACCTTTGAAAAGAACTAATTAAATTTCGACAAGCGCCATACATATTCGTGATCAGCGTTGAATTCTGTGCAAGAAAAACTAGTTTGTTAGGAATATGAGGAGACAAAAAGTCATACAAACGCACGGAAAAATGCGTCACAATTAAGCCCATATAAGAAAGACAGAGCAACTAAGGATATGCAGCAGTAAAATTTTTTACTTTTTTTTCGGTGTTTTCTGATACTTGTCAATAAGAAATACGTACAAAGTGCAACCAACTCGAGTTCTAATAATCGCAAGAGATGTATTTAAAGTGTCTTTAGGTTTGGGGGCGACCTCACGTTCGGAATAACACAGTTTTTAAGTGGACAGTAAGTTGGCTTTCAAATAAATAAGGTCAGTTTTCAAGAAGGTGTTTCATTTTTAAAAATTACCAGGAATTTCGTGAAACGGACCAGATTTGGATTCCTGGTCCAATTTCAGTGAAATATGTCTTTGGTAGAAGTTTCTGGGTAAAAAAATAGTGGTGGGCATGTCACTGGAAACGGGCCTTATTGAAGAGGGCACAATTTCAAAGGAAACCTTTGGGCATAACTTTTGAACTATTTCCGAATTTCGACGGCGCCATACATATTCGTGATCAGCGTTAACTTTATTACTGCAAGAAAAACTAGGATTTGGTGATAATTGGCCGGTTTTTAAATCAGTCCGGTAAGTTAGCTTTCATGCCAAATAAGGTTAGTTTTTCAGAAAGGTCTTTCATTTTAAAAATTACGGGAATTTCATTGAAACGGAGTTGAATTTAGATTCCTGGTCAAATTTCGAGTGAAGTGGGTAACTTTTGGTAAGTTTCTGGGGTAAAAAAAATAGTGATGGAAACATATCACTGAAACTGAATATGAAATAGGGACGAAGATTTCCAAAAGAACGATTGGGCATAACTGCTAGAATAATTGGAATTTCGACAAGCATATACATATTCGTGATCAGCGTTAATTCGCAATGCAAGAAAAAGCCTTAAGTTTTGATGGAGTGGAGGAAGACAAAATGAAGTCAACCCACGGAAAGAGAGAATGCACGTCGCAATTAAGGCTATATATGAAGACGAACGCTTCAAAAGGATAATACCGCAATTAAAAATTTTTTTTTGCTTTTTTTTCGGTGTTTTCTGATACTTGTCTAGAAATACATTACAAAAGTGCAATAACTCGAGAGTTCCTAATAATCGCAGGGTAATGTTTTAAGTGTCTTTGGGTTTAGAGGCGACACTCTCGTTCAAGATGACACCCGGTTTTAAAATCTGGACGGTAAGTTGGCTTTCAAGCCAAGATAGGTCAGTTTTTCAAAGAAAGATGTTCATTTTAAAGAATTACAGAGATTTCGTGAAACGGAGATGAATTTGGATTCCTGGTCCCAATTTCAGGTGAAATAGGTCTTTTGGTAAGTTTCTAGGGTAAAAAAAATTAGTGGTGGGCATGTCACTGAAACAGACTATTGAAAGAGACACAATTCAAAACCGTTGAGCATAACTTTTGAACTATTTGGAATTTTGACGAAGCGCCATACATACTCGTGATCAGCGTTAAATTCTGTGTAAGAAAAAACTAGATTTGGTGAGGGAATTGGACGGTTTTTAAAAATCGGTCAGTAAGTTAGCTTTCATGCCAAATAGGTTAGTTTTTTTCAAGAAGGTCTTTCATTTTTAAAACAATTACAGAATTTCGTGAGAAACGGAGACCAGATTTAGATTCCTGGTCCAAATTTCGAGTGAAATGGAGTAACTTTGGTAAGTTTCTAGGTAAAAAATAGTGGTCTGCATGTCACTGAAACAGACTATTGAAAAGAGGGACAATTCAGAGAGAAACAATTGGGCATAACCTTTGAACTAATTGATTTCGACAAGCGCCATACATATTCGTGATCAGCGTTGAATTCTGTGCAAAAAACTAAGTTTGATAGGAATATGAGGAAGACAAAAAAATGATCAAACGCACGGAAAGAGAAATGCGTTGCAATTAAGCCCACATATAGAAGGAACCAAGGCAACTTCAAGGATAATACCATAGAATTAAATTTTTTACTTTTTTTTCTGTGTTTTCTGATACTTGTCAAATTTGAAACTCATTACAAAAGTCTAATAACTCGAGTTCTAATAATCGCAAGTATGTTTTAGAGATGATAATGCTTTGGGTTTGGGGGCGGCCTCTCGTTTGAATGACACCGGTTTTTAAAATCGGACGGTAAGTTGGCTTTCAAGCCAAATAGGTCAGTTTTCAAGAAAGGTGTTTCATTTTAAAAATTACAGGAATTTCGTGAAACAGAGACCAGATTTGGAATCCTGGTCCAATTTCGAGTGAAATGGGTCTTTTTGGTAAGTTTCTGGGTAAAAAAATAGTGGTGGGCATGTCACTGGAAACAGACTATTGAAAGAGGGGCACGAATTTCAAAGGAAGCCGTTGGGCACTTAACTGAACTATTTGGAATTTCGACAAGCGCCATACATGCGTGATCAGCGTTGAATTCTGTGTAAGAAAAACTAAGTTTGGTGAGAATTGGCCGGTTTTTAAAATCGGTCGGTAAGTTAGCTTTCATGCCAAATAAGGTTGGTTTTTCAAGAAAGTCTTTCATTTTTAAAAAAGTTACAGGAATTTCGTGAAGCGAGACATGAATTTAGATTCTGGTCAAATTTCGAGTGAAATGGGTAACTTTGGTAAGTTCTGAGGGGTAAAAAAAAAAAAAATAGTGGTGGGTATGTCACTGCCAAACGAGCTATTGAAAAAGAGGACAATTCAAAAGAAACAATTAGGCAACAACCTTTGAACTAATTTTAATTTCGACAAGCATATACATATTCGTGATCAGCGTTGAATTCAATGCCAGAAAAACCAAGTTTGGTAGGAATTGGAGAAGACAAAAAATGATCCCAAACGCACGGAAAGAAATGCGTCGCAATTGGGCTATATGAAAGACGAACGCTAAAAAGATAATACAAATTAAAAAATTTTTTACTTTTTTTTTTTCGATTGTTTTTCTGATACTTGTCACAGAAATGCATTACCAAGTCTAATACTCGAGTTCTAATAATCACTTGGGGTAATGTTTAAGTTTCTTTGGGTTTGGGGGCGACACTCTCGTTCGAATGACACCCGGTTTTTAAAATCGGACGGTAAAGTTGGCTTTCAAGCCAAATAGGTCAGTTTTCAAGAAGATGTTTCATTTTAAAAATACAAATTTAAGTAGAAACAGAGACCAGATTGGATTCCTAGTGAAATTTCAGATGAAATAGGGTCTTTTTGGTAAGTTCTAGGGTAAAAATAATTAGTGGGCATGTCACTGAAACAGACTATTGAAAGGGGACGAATTTAAGAGAAACAATTATGAGCATAACTGAACTAATTTAATTTGGCTCGCCTCATATACTCGTGATCAGCGTTAAATTCTGTGTAGAAAAAACTAAGTTTGGTGAGAGTAGACGGTTTTAAAATCGGTCGGTAAGTTAAGCACTATGCACCAAATAGGTTGGTTTTTCAAGAAGGTCTTTTCATTTTTAAAAAGTTACAGAATTTCTAGTGAAACGGAGACCAGATTTAGATTCTGGTCAGAATTTCGAGTGAAATGGGTAACTTTGGTAAGTTTCTAGGGTAAAAAAAAAAAAATAGTGGTGGGCATGTCACTGAAACGAACTATTGAAAGAGGCACGAATTTCAAAGAAACCGTTGGAGCATAACTTTTTGAACTATTTGGAATTTCGACAAGCGCCATACATACTCATGATCAGCGATTAAATTCTGTGTAAACTAAGTTTGGTGAAGTGGACAGTTTCGTGATCGAAGTAAGTTAACTCATGCCAAATAAGTTCAGTTTCAAAGTCTTTCATTTTAAAAGGTTACAGGAATTTCGTGAAACGGAGACAGATTTAGATTCCTGAAGTCAAATTTCGAGTGAAATGGGTAGCTTTGGTAAGTTTTCACAGGGTAAAAAAATAGTGGTGGGCATGTCGCAAGAGCAGACTATTGAAAAGAGGACAATTTCAGAGAAACAATTAGGCATAACTGCTTTGAACTAATTAGAATTTCGTAAGCGCCATACATATTCGTGATCAGCGTTGAATTCTGTGCAAGAAAAACTAAGTTTGGTAGGGTAGGAGGAAGACAAAAAATGATCCCAAACGCACGGAAAAGAGAAATGCGTCGCAGTGGGCTATATGAAGACGAACGCTTCAAAGAAAAGGATAATACCGCAATTAAAGATTTTTTTACTTTTTTTCGGTGTTTTCTGATACTTGGTCACAGAAATGCATTACAAAGTGCAATAACTCGAGTTCTAATAATCGCAGGGTAATGTTTTAAATTAATAATACACAGGGTTTTAAGGGGCGAGCCTCTCGTTCGAATGACACCGGTGTTTTTTTAAAATCGGACGGTTAGTTGGCTTCAAGCCAAATAGGTTAGTTTTTTTCAAGAAGGTCTTTCATTTTAAAAAGTTTAGGAATTTCGTGAAACGGGAACCAGATTTAGATTCGCAGTGTTCGAGGTGAAATGGGTAACTTTGGTAGAAGTTTCTGGTAAAAAAAAATAATTAGTGGAGCATGTCGCAAACAGACTAATGAAAAGAGGACAGGTAGAGAAACAATTGGAGCATAACTTTTGAACTAATTGGAATTTCGACAAGCGCCATACATATTCGTGATCCAGCGTTGAATTCTGTTACAAGAAAAAACTAAGTTGATAAGAATATGGGGAAGACAAAATAGTCAAACGCACGGAAAGAAATGCGTTATAATTAAGCCATATGAAAGACGAACGCTTCAAAAAGGATAATACCGCAATTAAAATTTTACTTTTTTTCAATTGTTTTCTGATACTTGTCGTTGAAATGCATTGCAAGAGATACAATAACTCGAGTTTAACTATCGCGGGGTAATGTTTTTTGAGAATTGTCTTTGGGTTTGGGGGCAGCCTCGTTCAAGGCCAGCACGGTTTTTTTAAAATCGGACGGTAAGTTGGCTTTCAGAAGCCAAATAGGTCAGTTTTCAAGAAAGGTGTTTCATTTTAAAATGCACAGAATTTCGTGAAACGGAGACCAGATTTGGATTCCTGGTCCAATTTCAGTGAAATGGGTCTTTTGGTAAGTTTCTGGGGTAAAAAAAATAGTGGTGGGCATGTCACTGGAAGCAGACTGCTAATGAAAAGGGCACAATTTCAAAAACCGTTAGACATAACTTTTGAACTATTTAGATTTCGACAAGCGCCATACATACTCGTGATCAGCGTTGAATTCTGTGTAAGGAAAACTAAGTTTGGTAAAGTGGCCAGTTTTTAAAATCGGTCAGTAAATTAACTCATGCCAAATAGGTTGGTTTTTCAAAGAAAGTCTTTCATTTTTAAAGTTACAGAATTTCGTGAAACGGAAGTAATTAGATTCCTGGTCAAATTTCGAGTGAATAGGTAACTTTGGTAAGTTTCTAGGGTAAAATAGTGGTAAGGTATGTCACTGAAGCAGACTATTGAAAGAGGGACGAATTTCAAAAACAATTAGGCATAACCTTTGAACTATTTAATTTCGACGAAGCGCCATACATGATGCGTGATCAGCGTTGAATTCTGTGCAAAAAGAAAAAAACCAGTTTAGTAGGAATTGGAGGAAGACAAAAATGATCCAACGCACGGAAAAGAGAAATACGTCGCAATTAAGGCTATATGAAGACGAACGCTTCAAAAAAGGATAATACAGCAATTAAATTTTTTACTTTTTTCGGTGTTTTCTGATACTTGTCACAGAAATGCATTACCAAGTGCAATAACTCGAGTTCTAATAATCGCAGGGTAATGTTTTAATTTCTTTGGGTTTGGGGCGACTCTCGTTCGAGAATGACACCCGGTTTTTAAAATCGGACGGTAAAGTTGGCTTTCAAGCCAAATAGGTCAGAGTTTTTTTTTCAAGAGATGTTTCATTTTAAAAAATTACAGAATTTCGTGAAACGGAGACCAGATTTAGTTCTGGTCCAATTTCACAGTGAAATGGGTCTTTTTGGTAAGTTTCTAGAGGTAAAATAGTGGAAGACATATCCGCTGGAAACAGACTATTCCAAGAGGGCACGAATTTCAAAGCAAACACCGACTCTTTGAACTATTTGGAATTTCATGGCGCCATACATACTCGTGATCGGCGTTAAATTCTGTGTAGAAGAACTAAGTTTAGTGAGTGGACAGTTTTAAAATCAGTCCGGTAAGTTAGCTTTCATGCCAAATGAGTTGGTTTGCCTAAGAAAAGGTCTTTCATTTTAAAAAGTTACAGGAATTTCGTGAAACGGAGACCAGATTTAATTCCTGGTCAAATTTCGGTGAAATGGGTAACTTTGGTAGAAGTTTCTGGGGTAAAAAAAATAGTGGTGGGCATGTCGCACCGAAACAGACTATTGAAAGGGGACGAGATTTAAGAGAAACAATTAGGCATAACCTTTAGACAGTGGAATTTCGACAGAAGCGCCGCCACATATTCGTGATCAGCGTTGAATTCTGTGCAAAAAACTAGTTTGATAGGAATATGAGGAAGACAAAAAAATGATCCAGAGCACTTTTGGAAAAACAAAATACTGGTCGCCCATATAAGAAAGACGAACGCTTTAAAAAGGATAATACCGCAATTAAAATTTTTACTTTTTTCTGTGTTTTTCTACTGATACTTGTCGTTAAATACGTACAAAAGTGCAATAACTCGAGTTCTAATAATCGCAGGGTAATGTTTAGAATGTCTTTGGAGTTTTGGGGGCGGCCTCTCGTTCGAATGACACCCAGTTTTTAAAATCGGACGGTAGAAGTTGGCTTTCAAGCCAAATGGGTCGGTTTTTCAAAAGGTGTTTCATTTTTAAAAATTGCAGGAATTTCGTGAAACGGAGACCGAATTTGGATTCACACAGTCCCAATTTTCAGTGAAATGGGTCTTTTAGTAAGTTTCTAGGGTAAAAAAAAAAAATAGTGGTGGGCATGTCACTGGAAACAGACTATTAGAAAAGACACGAATTTCAAAAAAAAAAGAAACCGTTAATTTTGCTTACGAACTGTTGGAATTTCAATGGCACCCTTTGCCACTCGTGATCAGCGTTGAATTCTGTATGAAAAAAAGCTAGGATTTGGTGAGAATTGGCCGGTTTTAAAATCGGTCCGGTAAGTTGGCTTTCATGCCAAAATAGATTTGGTTTTTCAAGAAAGTCTTTCATTTTTTAAAAGTTGCAGAATTTCATTGAAACGGAGACCGAATTTAATTCCTGGTCAAATTTCAGGTAGAAATGGAGTAACTTTGGTAAGTTTCACAAGGTAAATAGTGGTGAGTATGTCACTGAAGCAGACTATTGAAAAGAGGACGAATTTCAAAAACAATTGGAGCATAACCTTTGAACTAATTTAATTTCGACAAGCGCCATACATATTATTCGTGATCAGCGTTGAATTCTGTGCAAGAAAAACCAAGTTTGGTAGGAATTGGAGGAAGACAAAAATGATCCAAACGCACGGAAAAGAAATGCGTCGCAATTAAGGCTATATGAAAGACGAGAACGCTTCAAAAGGATAATACAGCAATTAAAATTTTTACTTTTTTTTTCGGTGTTTTCTGATACTTGTCACAGAAATGCATTACCAAAAGTGCAATAACTCGAGTTCTAATAATCGCAGAATTAATATTTTAAGTTTCTTTGGGTTTTGAAGGGCGACCTCGTTCGAATGACACCCGGTTTTTTGCAAAGACAGATTGGGCATAACTTTTGAACTATTGGAATTTCGACAAGCCTCATATATTCGTGATCAGCGTTAGAATTCTGTGTGCAAGAAAAAACTAAGTTTGGTGATAATTGGCCGGTATTTTTAAAATCGGTCGGTAAGTTGGCTTTCATGCCAAATAGGTTAGTTTTTTCAAGAAAGGTCTTTCATTTAAAAATATTTAGAATTTCGATGAAACGAGACGGAATTTAGATTCTGGTCAAATTTCAGTGAAATGGGTAACTGAAGTGAAAGTTTCTAGGTAAAAATAGTGATTGGGCATGTCAACAAACACTATTGAAAGAGGACCAATTCAAACAATTAAGGCACTTTAGACAATTAGAATTTCGACAAGCGCCATATACATATTCGTGATTAGCGTTGGTCTGTGCAAGAAAAACTAAGTTTGTTAGGAATATGAGGAGACAAAAGTAGTACAAACGCACGGAAACCAGAAATGCGTCGCAATTAAGCCCATATATGAAAGACGAACGCTTCAAAAAGGATAATACCGCAATTAAGAATTTTTTTTACTTTTTTTTTTCGGTGTTTTCTGATACTTGTAGTAGAAATGCATTACCAAAGTGCAATAACTCGAGTTCCTCGCAGGGTAATGTATTAAGTGTCTTTGGATTTAGGGGCAACCTCGTTCGAATGACACCCGGTATTTTAAAATCGGACGATAGGGTTGGCTTTCAAGCCAAATAGAGTCAGTTTTCAAGGAGATATTTCATTTTCGCTCTAATTACAGAATTTCGTGAAACAGAGATAGATTTGGATTCCTGGTCAATTTCAGTGAAATGGGTCTTTTAGTAAGTTTCTAGGGTAAAATAGTGGTGAAGCATGTCACTGAAACAGACTATTGAAAGAAGGGCCCAATTTCAAAAAGAAACCGTTGGGCATAACTTTTTGAACTATTTGGAATTTCGACAAGCGCCATACCTTCACTCGTGATCCAGCGTTGAATTCTGTGTAAGAAAAAACTAAGTTTGGTGAAGTGGACGGTTTTAAAATCGGTCGGTAAGTTGGCTTTCATGCCAATAGGTTGGTTTTTCAAGAGGTCTTTCATTTTAAAAAGTTACAGGAATTTCGTGAAACGGAGACCAGATTTAGATTCTGGTTAAATTTCGGTGAAATGGAGCAACTTTGGTAAGTTCTAGCGTAAAATAGTTATGGGCATGTCATAAGTAGACTATTGAAAGAGGATAATTTCAAAAACAATTAAGGCATAACTGAACTGGTGGAATTTCGACAAGCGCCATACATATTCGTGATCAGCGTTGAATTCTGTGCAAGAAAACCCAAGTTTCGTAGGGTGGAGGAAGACAAAATGATCAAACGCACGGAAAAAGAAATGCTGTCGCAATTAAGGCTATATGAGGAAAGACAAGAACGCTTCAAAAGGATAATACCGCAATTAAAATTTTTTTTTTTACTTTTTTTTCGGTGTTTTTCTGATACTTAACACAGAAATACATTACAAAGTCTAATAATTCGAGGAGTTCTAATAATCGCAAGGTAATGTTTTAAGTGTCTTTGGGTTTGGGGGCGGCCTCTTTTCGAATGACACCCGGTTTTTTTAAAATCGGACGGTAAGTTGGCTTTCAAGCCAAATGGGTTAGTTTTCAAAGAAGGTGTTTCATTTTAAAAAATTACAGAAATTTCATTGAAACGGAGACCGAATTTGGATTTCTGGTCAATTTCGAGTGAAATGGGTCTTTTTGGTAAGTTTCTGGGGTAAAAAAAAATAGTAATTAGGCATATCACTGAAACAGACTATTGAAAAGGCACAATTCAAAAAGAAACCGTTAGGCATAACTTTTTGAACTATTTGGAATTTCGACAAAAGCGCCATACATATTCGTGATCAGCGTTAAAATTCTGTGCAAAAGAAAACTAAGTTTGGTGATAATTGGCCGGTATTTTAAAATCGGTCAGTAAGTTAACTTTCATGGCAAATAGGTTAGTTTTCAAGAAAGGTCTTTCATTTTAAAAAATGTTACAGAATTTCGTGAAACAGGAGACCAGATTGGAATTCCTAGTCAAATTTCAGTGAAATGGGTAACACAATGGTAAGTTTCTAAGTGCAAAAAAAAAAAAATAGTGGTAGGCATGTCACTGAAACACGCACTATTGAAGAGGGACAATTTCAGAAAAACAATTGGGCATAACCTTTGAACTAATTAGAATTTCGACAAGCGCCATATATTCGTGATTAGCGATTGGTCTGTGCAGAAAACTAAAGTTTGTTAGGAATATGAGAAGACAAAAAAGTGATAAACGCACAGAAACCAAATACATCCACAAATTAAGCCCATATGAAAGACGAGCAGCTTCCAAAAGGATAATACCGCAATTAAAATTTTACTTTTTCAGTGTTTTCTGATACTTATGTAAAATACATTACCAAAGTCTAATAACTCAGGTTCTAATAATCGCAGGGTAAATAGCGGTATTAAGTGTCTTTTACGGATTTGAGGGCGGCCTCTCGTTCGAATGACACCCAGTATTTTAAATCGGACAGTAAGTTAGCTTTCAAAGCCAAATAGGTCAGTTTTCAGAAAGGTGTTCATTTTAAAAACAATTACAGGAATTTCGTGAAACGGAGACCAAATTTGGATTCTGGTCAATTTCGAGTGAAATGGGTCTTTTGGTAAGTTTCTAGGGTAAAAAAAAATAGTGGTGGGCATGTGTCACTGGAAACAGACTATTGAAAGAGGGGCCCGAATTTCAAGAAACCGTTGGGCATAACTTTTGAACTATTTGGAATTTCGACAAGCGCCATACATACTCGTGATCAGCGTTGAATTCTGGTAATAAGAAAAAAGCAAGTTTGGTGAAAATTGGACGGTTTTAAAAATCGGTCGATAAGTTATTTCATGCAAATGGGTTGGTTTTTTCAAGAGGTTTCGTCGGCAAAAGTTACAGAGATTTCGTGAGAGCAACGGAACCAGTTGGAATTCTGGTTAAATTTCGAGTGAAATGGGTAACTTTGGTAAGTTTCTAGCGTAAAAAAAAAAAATAGTTGTGGGCATGTCACTTTCAAGAACAGACTATTGAAGAGGGGACGAATTTCAAAAAACATTGAGCATAACCTTTGAACTGGTGGAATTTCGACGAAGCGCCATACATATTCGTGATCAGCGTTGAATTCTGTGCAAGAAAAAAAACTAAAGTTTCAAAAGTAGGAATTAAGAGGAAAAACAAAACAGTCAAACGCACGGAAAGAGAAATATGCGTCGCAATTAAGGCTATGCGAAAGACGAACGCTTCCAAAAGGATAATACCGCAATTAAAATTTTTACTTTTTTTTCGGTGTTTTTCTGATACTTAACACAGAAATGCATTACCAAAGTGCAATAATTCGAGGATATATCACAAGGTAATGTTTTTAGAGATGTCTTTAGGTTTAGAGGCAGCCTCTCTTTCAGAATGACCACCAGTTTTAAAATCGGACGGTAAGTGGCTTTCAAGCCAAATAGGTTAGTTTTTTCAGAGGTGTTTCATTTTAAAAATTACAGAAATTTCGTGAAGCGGAACCAGATTTGGATTTCTGGTCCAATTTACAAGTGAAATGGGTCTTTTGGTAAGTTTCTAGGGTAAAAAAATGGTGGTGGGCATGTCACTGAAACAGACTATTGAAGAGGGCACGAATTTTCAAAGAAACCGTTGGGCATAACTTTTGAACTATTTGGAATTTCGACAAGCACCATATACATATTCGTGATCAGCGTTAAGTCTATTACAAAAGAAAAACTAGGATTTGGTGATAGTAGCCGGTATTTTTAAAATCGGTCGATGAAGTTGGCTTTCTGCCAAATAGGTTAGTTTTTCAAGAGAAGGTCTTTCATTTAAAATGTTACAGAATTTCGTGAAGCGGAAACCAGATTTAATTCACAGTCCAAATTTCGAGTGAGAGAAATGGGTAACTTTGGTAGAAAGTTTTCTAGGGTAAAAAAAAATAGTGGTGGGCATATCACTAAAACAGACTATTGAAAAAGAGGGACGAATTTCAGAAAAACAATTGGGCATAACCTTTGAACTAGTGAAATTTCGACAAGCGCCATACATATTCGTGATCAGCGTTGAATTCTGTGCAAGAAAATTTGTTGTTAGAATATGAGGAAGACAAAAGTCATACAAACACTGGAAAGAAGAAATGCGTCGCGAATTAAGCCCATATATAGAAAGACAAGAGCAACTAAGGATATACCGCAATTAAATTTTTACTTTTTCGGTGTTTTCTGATACTTGTCGTTGAAATACATTACCAAAGTGCAATATCGAAGTTCTAATAATCGCAGGGTAATGTTTTATGTGTCTTTGGGTTTTGGGGCGACCTCTCGTTCGAATGACACCCGGTTTTAAGGCGGACGGTAAGTTGGCTTTCAAGCCAAATAGGTCGGGCACAAATATTTCGGCACACAAAGAAATTACAGGAATTTTGTGAGAGCGGAGACCACATTTGGATTCTGGTCAATTTCGGCAAATGGGTCTTTGGTAAGTTTCTAGGGTAAAAAAAAAATAATTGAGGGTGGGCGTGTCACACTAAAACAGACGCTAATGAAAAGAGGAGCTGGAATTTCAAAGAAACCGTTGGGCATAACTTTTTAAACTATTTGGAATTTCTGAAGGCAAGCGCCATACATACTAAATGATCAGCGTGGAATTCTGTGTAAGAAAAAATAAGTTTGGTGAGAATTGGCCGGTTTTAAAATCGGTCGGTAGGTGTGTGGCTTTCATGCCAAATAAGGTTAGTTTTCAAAAGTCTTTCATTTTAAAATTTAGGAATTTCGTGTGGGGCAATTTAGAATTCCTGGTCAAATTTCGAGTGAAATGGGTAACTTTGGTAAGTTTCTAGAGGGTAAAAAAAAAATAATTAATTGGAGCATGTCACTTTGAAACAGACTATTGAAGAGGGACGAATTTCAAAGAAACAATTGGGCATAACCTTTAACTAGTGGAATTTCGACAAGCGCCATACATATTCGTGATCAGCGTTGAATTCTGTGCAAGAAAACTAAGTTTCGTAGGAATTGGAAGACAAAAAATGATCCAAACGCACGGAAAAAGAAATGCACGTCGCAATTAAGGCTATATAAGAGAAAAAGACAAACGCTAAGGATAATATCACCTGAGTAAAATTTTTACTTTTCCGGTGTTTTCTGATATAACACCTGAAATGCGTACCAAAGTGCAATAATTCGAGTTCTATATCACCAAGAGTATCATTTTAAGTGTCTTTGGGTTTTGGGGGCGGCCTCTCTTTCGAATGACACCCGGTTTTAAAAATCGGACGGTAAGTTAACTCAAGCAAATAAGTTCAATTTCAAGAAAGGTGTTTCGGCTAAAAATTACACAGAAATTTCGTGTGAAACGGAGACCAGATTTGGATTTCTGGTCAATTTCGATGAAATGGGTCTTTTGTGGTAAGTTTCTGGGTAAAAAAAAAAAATAGTGGTGGAATATTGTCACTGAAACAGACTATTGAAGAGGGCACAATTTCAAAGAAACCGTTAGACATAACTTTTGAACTATTTGGAATTTCGACAAGCGCCATACATATTCGTGATCAGCGTTAAATTCTGTGCAAGAAAAACTAAGTTTAATTTCGTGTGGTTTTTAAAATCAGTCCGGTAAGTCCAACTTTCATGCAAATGGGTGGATTTCTAAGAAAGGTCTTTCATTTTAAAAAAAGTTACAGAGATTTCATTGAAACGGAGACCGAATTTAGATTCCTGGTCAAATTTCGGAAGTGAAATGGGTACAGCTTTGGTAGGATTTTCTAGGGTAAAAAAAAATAGTGGTGGGCATGTCACTGGAAACAGACTATTGAAAGGGGACGAATTTCAGAGAAAAACAGTGGGCATAACCTTTGAATAGTAGAATTTCGACAAGCGCCATACATATTCGTGATCAGCGTTGAGATTCTGTGCAAAAAACTTAAGTTTGTTAGGAATATGAGAAGACAAAAGTCATACAACGGAAAAAGAAAAATACATCCTGGTCATATATGAAAGACAGGCAACTAAGGATATCACAACAATTAAAATTTTTTACTTTTTTTTTTTTTCGGTGTTTTTCTGATACTTGTCAATGAAATGCATTACCAAAGTCAATAACTCGAGTTCTAATAATCACTGGGGTAATGTTTTAGAATGTCTTTGGGTTTGGGGGCGACCTCACGTTCGAATGACACCCGGTTTTGATGGACAGTAAGTTAGCTTTTCAGAAAGCCAAATAGGTCAGTTTTTCAAGAAAGGTGTTTCATTTAAAAATTACAGGAATTTCGTGAAACGGAACCAAATTTGGATTCTAGTCCAATTCAGTGAAATATATCTTTGGAGTAAGTTTCTAGGAATTAAATAGTGGTAGGCATGTCACTGAAACAGACTATTGAGAAAGGGGCACGAATTTCAAAAGAAACCTTTGGGCATAACTTTTGAACTATTTCGAATTTCGACTCAGCATATACATAATCGTGATCAGCGTTAACATTGCAAGAAAACTAAGTTTGGTGATAATTGTTGGCCGGTTTTTGATCGGTCGGTAAAGTTGGCTTTCATACCAAATAAGTTTAGTTTCAAGAAGGTCTTTCATTTTTAAAGTACAGAATTTCGTGAAACGGAACCGAATTTGATTCCTGGTCAAATTTCGAGTGAAATGGTACTTTTGGTAGTTTCTGGGGTAAAAAAAAAAAAAAAAAAATAGTGGTGGGCATGTCGCACAAACAGACTATTGAAAAGGGACGAATTTCAGAAAAAACAATTGGGCATAACCTTTGAACTAATTAGAATTTCGACAAGCGCCGCCACATATTCGTGATCAGCGTTGAATTCTGTTACAAGAAAAACTAAGTTTGTTAGGAATGTGGGGAAGACAAAAGTCATACAAACGCACGGAAAGAAGAAATGCGTCACAATTAAGCCCATATGAAAGACGAACGCTTCAAAGGATAATACCACCCAATTAAAATTTTTACTTTTTTTTTTTTCGGTGTTTTTCTAATGCTATCCGTTCAATCACATTCACAAAGTGCAATAACTCGAAGTTCTAATAATCGCAGAGGTAATGTTTTATGTGTCTTTGGGTTTTGAGGGCGGCCTCTCGTTCGAATGACACCCGGTTTTTTTAAAATCCGGACAGTAAGTTGGCTTTCAAGCCAAATAGGTCAGTTTTCAGAAGGTGTTCATTTTTAAAAGGAAATTACAGAGATTTTTGTGAAACGGAGACCACATTTGGATTCCTGGTCAATTTCGACTTTGAAATGAATCTTTACAGTAAGTTCTAGAATGCATGTGGTGGGCATGTCACTGAAGCAGACTATTGAAAGAGAGGGCACGAATTTCAAAGAAACCAAATTGGGCATAACTTTTTAAACTATTTGGAATTTCGACAAGCCATACATACTCGTGATCAGCGTGGAATTCTGTGTAAGAAAAACTAGAGATTTGGTGAAATTGGCCCGGTTTTTAAAATCGGTCGGTAAGGTAACTTTCATGCCAAATAGGTTAGTTCAAAAGTCTTTCATTTTTAAAAAAATTTACGAATTTCATTGAAACGGGACAGATTTAGATTCCTGTGGTCAAATTTCGAGTGAAATGGGTAACTTTGAAATTGCCAGAAAGTTTCTAGGAGTAAAATAGTGGTAGGCATGTCACTGAGCAGACTATTGAAGAGGGGACGAATTTCAAAGAAACAATTGGGCATAACCTTTGAACTAGTGGAATTTCGATAAGCATATATATTCGTAATCAACGTTGAGATTCTGTGCAAGAAAAACTAGGATTTCGTAGGAATTGGAGGGAAGACAAAAAATAGTCCAAACGCACGGAAAAGAAGAAGTAAATCCTGAGTAAGAGCTATATAAGAAAGACAAACCTTCAAAAAGGATAATACCGCAATTAAAATTTTTTTACTTTTTTTTTTCGGTGTTTTTCACGATGCTTAACACAGAAATGCATTACCAAAGTGCAATAATTCGAGTTCTAATAATCGCAAGGTAATGTTTTAAGTGTCTTGCTAGGTTTGAGGGCAACACCTCTCTTCGATAACCAGTTTAAAATCAACGGACGGTAAGTTGGCTTTCAAGCCAAAATGGGATTCAGTTTTTTCAAGAAGGTGTTTTCATTTTTAAAAAAATTACAGAAATTTCTAAGTGAAACGGAACCAGATTTGGATTTCTGGTCCAATTTCGAGTGAAATGGGTCTTTTGGTAGTTTCTAGGGTAAAAAAAGAAATAGTGGTGGGCATGTCACTGGAAACAGACTATTGAAAAGAGGCACAATTTCAAAAGAAAACCGTTAGGCATAACACCCCGGAACTATTTGGAATTTCGACAAGCGCCATACATATTCGTGATCAGCGTTAAATTCTTATTAAGAAACTAAGTTTGGTGATAATTGGCCCAGGTTTTAAAATCGGTCAGTAAGTTAACTCATGCCAAATAGGTTAGTTTTCAAGAAGGTCTTTCATTTTAAAAAGTTACAGGAATTTCGTGAAACGGAGACCAGATTTGAACTACGAATTGAGGCACAGAGTAGAAATGAGTAACTTTAGTAAGTTCTAGGGTAAAAATAATTAATTGAGCATGTCACTGAAACAGACTATTGAAGAGGGACGAATTTCAGAGAAAACAATTGGGCATAACCTTTGAAAAGAACTAATTAAATTTCGACAAGCGCCATACATATTCGTGATCAGCGTTGAATTCTGTGCAAGAAAAACTAGTTTGTTAGGAATATGAGGAGACAAAAAGTCATACAAACGCACGGAAAAATGCGTCACAATTAAGCCCATATAAGAAAGACAGAGCAACTAAGGATATGCAGCAGTAAAATTTTTTACTTTTTTTTCGGTGTTTTCTGATACTTGTCAATAAGAAATACGTACAAAGTGCAACCAACTCGAGTTCTAATAATCGCAAGAGATGTATTTAAAGTGTCTTTAGGTTTGGGGGCGACCTCACGTTCGGAATAACACAGTTTTTAAGTGGACAGTAAGTTGGCTTTCAAATAAATAAGGTCAGTTTTCAAGAAGGTGTTTCATTTTTAAAAATTACCAGGAATTTCGTGAAACGGACCAGATTTGGATTCCTGGTCCAATTTCAGTGAAATATGTCTTTGGTAGAAGTTTCTGGGTAAAAAAATAGTGGTGGGCATGTCACTGGAAACGGGCCTTATTGAAGAGGGCACAATTTCAAAGGAAACCTTTGGGCATAACTTTTGAACTATTTCCGAATTTCGACGGCGCCATACATATTCGTGATCAGCGTTAACTTTATTACTGCAAGAAAAACTAGGATTTGGTGATAATTGGCCGGTTTTTAAATCAGTCCGGTAAGTTAGCTTTCATGCCAAATAAGGTTAGTTTTTCAGAAAGGTCTTTCATTTTAAAAATTACGGGAATTTCATTGAAACGGAGTTGAATTTAGATTCCTGGTCAAATTTCGAGTGAAGTGGGTAACTTTTGGTAAGTTTCTGGGGTAAAAAAAATAGTGATGGAAACATATCACTGAAACTGAATATGAAATAGGGACGAAGATTTCCAAAAGAACGATTGGGCATAACTGCTAGAATAATTGGAATTTCGACAAGCATATACATATTCGTGATCAGCGTTAATTCGCAATGCAAGAAAAAGCCTTAAGTTTTGATGGAGTGGAGGAAGACAAAATGAAGTCAACCCACGGAAAGAGAGAATGCACGTCGCAATTAAGGCTATATATGAAGACGAACGCTTCAAAAGGATAATACCGCAATTAAAAATTTTTTTTTGCTTTTTTTTCGGTGTTTTCTGATACTTGTCTAGAAATACATTACAAAAGTGCAATAACTCGAGAGTTCCTAATAATCGCAGGGTAATGTTTTAAGTGTCTTTGGGTTTAGAGGCGACACTCTCGTTCAAGATGACACCCGGTTTTAAAATCTGGACGGTAAGTTGGCTTTCAAGCCAAGATAGGTCAGTTTTTCAAAGAAAGATGTTCATTTTAAAGAATTACAGAGATTTCGTGAAACGGAGATGAATTTGGATTCCTGGTCCCAATTTCAGGTGAAATAGGTCTTTTGGTAAGTTTCTAGGGTAAAAAAAATTAGTGGTGGGCATGTCACTGAAACAGACTATTGAAAGAGACACAATTCAAAACCGTTGAGCATAACTTTTGAACTATTTGGAATTTTGACGAAGCGCCATACATACTCGTGATCAGCGTTAAATTCTGTGTAAGAAAAAACTAGATTTGGTGAGGGAATTGGACGGTTTTTAAAAATCGGTCAGTAAGTTAGCTTTCATGCCAAATAGGTTAGTTTTTTTCAAGAAGGTCTTTCATTTTTAAAACAATTACAGAATTTCGTGAGAAACGGAGACCAGATTTAGATTCCTGGTCCAAATTTCGAGTGAAATGGAGTAACTTTGGTAAGTTTCTAGGTAAAAAATAGTGGTCTGCATGTCACTGAAACAGACTATTGAAAAGAGGGACAATTCAGAGAGAAACAATTGGGCATAACCTTTGAACTAATTGATTTCGACAAGCGCCATACATATTCGTGATCAGCGTTGAATTCTGTGCAAAAAACTAAGTTTGATAGGAATATGAGGAAGACAAAAAAATGATCAAACGCACGGAAAGAGAAATGCGTTGCAATTAAGCCCACATATAGAAGGAACCAAGGCAACTTCAAGGATAATACCATAGAATTAAATTTTTTACTTTTTTTTCTGTGTTTTCTGATACTTGTCAAATTTGAAACTCATTACAAAAGTCTAATAACTCGAGTTCTAATAATCGCAAGTATGTTTTAGAGATGATAATGCTTTGGGTTTGGGGGCGGCCTCTCGTTTGAATGACACCGGTTTTTAAAATCGGACGGTAAGTTGGCTTTCAAGCCAAATAGGTCAGTTTTCAAGAAAGGTGTTTCATTTTAAAAATTACAGGAATTTCGTGAAACAGAGACCAGATTTGGAATCCTGGTCCAATTTCGAGTGAAATGGGTCTTTTTGGTAAGTTTCTGGGTAAAAAAATAGTGGTGGGCATGTCACTGGAAACAGACTATTGAAAGAGGGGCACGAATTTCAAAGGAAGCCGTTGGGCACTTAACTGAACTATTTGGAATTTCGACAAGCGCCATACATGCGTGATCAGCGTTGAATTCTGTGTAAGAAAAACTAAGTTTGGTGAGAATTGGCCGGTTTTTAAAATCGGTCGGTAAGTTGGCTTTCATGCCAAATAAGGTTGGTTTTTCAAGAAAGTCTTTCATTTTTAAAAAAGTTACAGGAATTTCGTGAAGCGAGACATGAATTTAGATTCTGGTCAAATTTCGAGTGAAATGGGTAACTTTGGTAAGTTCTGAGGGGTAAAAAAAAAAAAAATAGTGGTGGGTATGTCACTGCCAAACGAGCTATTGAAAAAGAGGACAATTCAAAAGAAACAATTAGGCAACAACCTTTGAACTAATTTTAATTTCGACAAGCATATACATATTCGTGATCAGCGTTGAATTCAATGCCAGAAAAACCAAGTTTGGTAGGAATTGGAGAAGACAAAAAATGATCCCAAACGCACGGAAAGAAATGCGTCGCAATTGGGCTATATGAAAGACGAACGCTAAAAAGATAATACAAATTAAAAAATTTTTTACTTTTTTTTTTTCGATTGTTTTTCTGATACTTGTCACAGAAATGCATTACCAAGTCTAATACTCGAGTTCTAATAATCACTTGGGGTAATGTTTAAGTTTCTTTGGGTTTGGGGGCGACACTCTCGTTCGAATGACACCCGGTTTTTAAAATCGGACGGTAAAGTTGGCTTTCAAGCCAAATAGGTCAGTTTTCAAGAAGATGTTTCATTTTAAAAATACAAATTTAAGTAGAAACAGAGACCAGATTGGATTCCTAGTGAAATTTCAGATGAAATAGGGTCTTTTTGGTAAGTTCTAGGGTAAAAATAATTAGTGGGCATGTCACTGAAACAGACTATTGAAAGGGGACGAATTTAAGAGAAACAATTATGAGCATAACTGAACTAATTTAATTTGGCTCGCCTCATATACTCGTGATCAGCGTTAAATTCTGTGTAGAAAAAACTAAGTTTGGTGAGAGTAGACGGTTTTAAAATCGGTCGGTAAGTTAAGCACTATGCACCAAATAGGTTGGTTTTTCAAGAAGGTCTTTTCATTTTTAAAAAGTTACAGAATTTCTAGTGAAACGGAGACCAGATTTAGATTCTGGTCAGAATTTCGAGTGAAATGGGTAACTTTGGTAAGTTTCTAGGGTAAAAAAAAAAAAATAGTGGTGGGCATGTCACTGAAACGGACTATTGAAAGAGGCACGAATTTCAAAGAAACCGTTGGAGCATAACTTTTTGAACTATTTGGAATTTCGACAAGCGCCATACATACTCATGATCAGCGATTAAATTCTGTGTAAACTAAGTTTGGTGAAGTGGACAGTTTCGTGATCGAAGTAAGTTAACTCATGCCAAATAAGTTCAGTTTCAAAGTCTTTCATTTTAAAAGGTTACAGGAATTTCGTGAAACGGAGACAGATTTAGATTCCTGAAGTCAAATTTCGAGTGAAATGGGTAGCTTTGGTAAGTTTTCACAGGGTAAAAAAATAGTGGTGGGCATGTCGCAAGAGCAGACTATTGAAAAGAGGACAATTTCAGAGAAACAATTAGGCATAACTGCTTTGAACTAATTAGAATTTCGTAAGCGCCATACATATTCGTGATCAGCGTTGAATTCTGTGCAAGAAAAACTAAGTTTGGTAGGGTAGGAGGAAGACAAAAAATGATCCCAAACGCACGGAAAAGAGAAATGCGTCGCAGTGGGCTATATGAAGACGAACGCTTCAAAGAAAAGGATAATACCGCAATTAAAGATTTTTTTACTTTTTTTCGGTGTTTTCTGATACTTGGTCACAGAAATGCATTACAAAGTGCAATAACTCGAGTTCTAATAATCGCAGGGTAATGTTTTAAATTAATAATACACAGGGTTTTAAGGGGCGAGCCTCTCGTTCGAATGACACCGGTGTTTTTTTAAAATCGGACGGTTAGTTGGCTTCAAGCCAAATAGGTTAGTTTTTTTCAAGAAGGTCTTTCATTTTAAAAAGTTTAGGAATTTCGTGAAACGGGAACCAGATTTAGATTCGCAGTGTTCGAGGTGAAATGGGTAACTTTGGTAGAAGTTTCTGGTAAAAAAAAATAATTAGTGGAGCATGTCGCAAACAGACTAATGAAAAGAGGACAGGTAGAGAAACAATTGGAGCATAACTTTTGAACTAATTGGAATTTCGACAAGCGCCATACATATTCGTGATCCAGCGTTGAATTCTGTTACAAGAAAAAACTAAGTTGATAAGAATATGGGGAAGACAAAATAGTCAAACGCACGGAAAGAAATGCGTTATAATTAAGCCATATGAAAGACGAACGCTTCAAAAAGGATAATACCGCAATTAAAATTTTACTTTTTTTCAATTGTTTTCTGATACTTGTCGTTGAAATGCATTGCAAGAGATACAATAACTCGAGTTTAACTATCGCGGGGTAATGTTTTTTGAGAATTGTCTTTGGGTTTGGGGGCAGCCTCGTTCAAGGCCAGCACGGTTTTTTTAAAATCGGACGGTAAGTTGGCTTTCAGAAGCCAAATAGGTCAGTTTTCAAGAAAGGTGTTTCATTTTAAAATGCACAGAATTTCGTGAAACGGAGACCAGATTTGGATTCCTGGTCCAATTTCAGTGAAATGGGTCTTTTGGTAAGTTTCTGGGGTAAAAAAAATAGTGGTGGGCATGTCACTGGAAGCAGACTGCTAATGAAAAGGGCACAATTTCAAAAACCGTTAGACATAACTTTTGAACTATTTAGATTTCGACAAGCGCCATACATACTCGTGATCAGCGTTGAATTCTGTGTAAGGAAAACTAAGTTTGGTAAAGTGGCCAGTTTTTAAAATCGGTCAGTAAATTAACTCATGCCAAATAGGTTGGTTTTTCAAAGAAAGTCTTTCATTTTTAAAGTTACAGAATTTCGTGAAACGGAAGTAATTAGATTCCTGGTCAAATTTCGAGTGAATAGGTAACTTTGGTAAGTTTCTAGGGTAAAATAGTGGTAAGGTATGTCACTGAAGCAGACTATTGAAAGAGGGACGAATTTCAAAAACAATTAGGCATAACCTTTGAACTATTTAATTTCGACGAAGCGCCATACATGATGCGTGATCAGCGTTGAATTCTGTGCAAAAAGAAAAAAACCAGTTTAGTAGGAGGAAGACAAAAAAGTCCCAAAAGCACGGAAAAAAGGGAAAAGCGTCGCAATTGGCTATATGAAAGACGAACGCTTCAAAAAAATTAAACCGCAATTAAAATTTTTTTTCTTTTTCTTTCGGGGTTTTCTGATACTTGTCGTTGAAATGCAACCAAAATGCAATAACTCGAGTTCTAATAATCGCAGGGTAATGTTTTTAATGTTTGTGTTTGGGGGCGACCTCTCGTTCGAATGACACCCGGTTTCTTAAAATCAGACGGTAAGTTGGCTTTCAAGACAAATAGGTCGGTTTTTTTAAAAAAGATGTTTCATTTTAAAAATTTACAGGAATTTCGTGAAACGGGACCAGTTTTGGGTTCCCGGTCAATTTCAGTGAAATGGGTCTTTTGGTAAGTTTCTGGGTAAAAAAAAAGTGGTGGGCATGTCACGGAAAAAGACTATTGAAAAGGGGGACAATTTCAAAAAACCGTTGGGGATAACTTTTGAACTATTTGGAATTTTGACAAGCGCCATACATACTCGTGATCAGCGTTGAATTCTGTGTAAAAAAAAACTAAGTTTGGTGAAATTTGGGCGGTTTTTTTAAAAAGGTCGGTAAAGTTGGCTTTATGCCAAATAGGTTGGTTTTCAAGAAAGCTTTCATTTTTAAAAAAATTACAGGGAAATTTTGTGAAACGGAGACCGATTTAGATTCCCGGTCAAATTTCAGGGAAATGGGTAACTTTGGGAAATTTCTAGGGGAAAAAAAAATGGTGGGCATGTCCCGAAACAGACTATTGAAAGGGGACGAATTTCAGAGAAACAATTTGGGGATAACCGTTTTTAAAGCAAGCGCCATACATATTCGTGATCAGCGTTGAATTCTGTGCAAAAAAAACTAAGTTTGTTAGGAAAATGGGGGAAAACAAAAAAAAGATCCCAAAACCACGGAAAAAAATGCGTCCAATTAAGAATATAAAAAAGGGCCTTCAAAAAAGGGTAATCCCAATTAAAATTTTTTTTCTTTTTTTTTGGTGTTTTTTTGATACTTTTCCAAAAAGCATTCCCAAAATGCAATAACTCGAGTTCTAATAATCCGGGTAATGTTTTAATGTCTTTGGGGGTTTGGGGGGGCCTTTCGTTCGAATGACACCCGGTTTTTAAAAACGGACGGTAAGTTGGCTTTCAAGCCAAATAGGTCGGTTTTTTCAAGAAGGTGTTTCATTTTAAAAAATTACAGGAATTTCGTGAAACGGAGACCAGATTTGATTCCTGGTCCAATTTCGAGTGAAATGGTCTTTTGGTAAGTTTCTAGGGTAAAAAATTAGTGGTGGGCATGTCACTGAAACAGACTATTGAAAGGCGGCACGAATTTCAAAAGAAACCGTTGGCATAACTTTTGAACTATTTGAATTTCGACAAGCGCCATACATATTCGTGATCAGCGTTAACTTGTGCAAGAAAAACTAAGTTTGGTGAGAATTGGCCGGTTTTTTAAAATCGGTCGGTAAGTTGGCTTTCATGCCAAATAGGTTGGTTTTTTCAAGAAGGTCTTTCATTTTTAAAAAAAAGTTACAGGAATTTCGTGAAACGGAGACCAGATTTAGATTCCTGGTCAAATTTCGAGTGAAATGGGTAACTTTGGTAAGTTTCTAGGGTAAAAAAAAAATAGTGTTGGGCATGTCACTGAAACAGACTATTGAAAGAGGGGACGAATTTCAAAGAAACAATTGGGCATAACCTTTGAACTAATTGGAATTTCGACAAGCGCCATACATATTCGTGATCAGCGTTGAATTCTGTGCAAGAAAAACTAAGTTTGTTAGGAATATGAGGAAGACAAAAAAATGATCCAAACGCACGGAAAAGAGAAATGCGTCGCAATTAAGGCTATATGAAAGACGAACGCTTCAAAAGGATAATACCGCAATTAAAATTTTTTTAATTTTTTTTTCGGTGTTTTTCTGATACTTGTCATAGAAATGCATTACGAAGTGCAATAACTCGAGTTCTAATAATCGCAGGGTAATTTTTAAGTGTCTTTGGGTTAGGGGGGGCCACTCGTTCGAATGGCATCCGGTTTTTAAAATCGGTTGGTAAGTTTGGGTTTCAAGCCAAAAAAAGTCGGTTTTCAAAAAGGTGTTTCATTTTTAAAAAATTACAGAAATTTCGTGAAACGGAGACCAGATTTGGATTCCTGGTCAATTTCAGTGAAATGGGTAACTTTGGTAAGTTTCAGGTAAAAAAAAAGTGGTGGGCATGTCACTGAAACAGACTTTTAAAGGGGCCAAATTTTGAAACCGTTGGGGATAACTTTTGAACTATTTGGAATTTGACAAACGCCATACATACCGTGATCGCGTTGAATTCTGTGTAAAAAAATAAGTTTGGGGTTGGCCCGGTTTTTTTAAAAACAGTCGGTAAGTTGGCCCTTCCAAAATAGGTTGGTTTTCAAGAAAGTCTTTCATTTTAAAAAAAATTACGGGAAATTTGTGAAACGGGGACCGATTTGATTCTGGTCAAATTTCGAGTGAAATGGGTAACTTTTAAATTTTTAGGGGAAAAAAAAAAAAAGTGGTGGGCATGTCACAAACAGACATTGAAAGAGGGACAATTTCAAAAAAAACAAGGGCATAAACTTTGAACTAATTCGAATTTCGACAAGCGCCATAGTATTCGTGATCAGCGTTGAATTCTTAAGAAAAACTAAGTTAGTTAGGTATGAGGAAGACAAAAATGTCCCAAAAGCACGGAAAAAAGAAAAAGGGGTCCAATTAACCCATATGAAAGACGAACGCTTCCCAAAAAGGGTAAACCCCAATTAAAAATTTTTTTTCTTTTTTTTTGGGGTTTTCTGATACTTGTGTTTAAATGCATTACCAAAGTGCAAAAACTCGATTCTAATAATCGCAGGGTAATGTTTTAAGTGTCTTTGGGTTTGGGGCGGCCCCCCGTTCGAATGACAGGTTTTTTAAAATCGGTCGGTAAGTTGGCCGCCAAATAGGTCGTTTTCAAGGGTTTTATTTTTAAAAAATTCGGACTTTGTTAAAACGGGGGAAACCCGATTTAGATTCCTGGTCAAATATCGAGTGAAATCGGTAACTTTGGTAACTTTCTAGGGGAAAAAAAAATGGGGGCGTCACGAAATAGACTATTAAAGGGGACGAATTTCAAAGAAACATTTGGGCATAACCATTGAACTAATTGAATTTGCCAAGCGTCATAAAATTTGTGTCAGCGTTAAATTCTGAGCAAGAAAAAAATTTAAATTTTTTAAAAATTGAAAGATGATAAAAAAAGACACAAACTCACAAAGAAAAAAGGGGGGCGTTGCAATTAAGCCCATTTGGAAAAAAGGGAAAGCTTAAAAAAAGGGTAAAACCACAATTAAAATTTTTTTTAACTTTTTCGGTGTTTTTTTTATTTATCGAAATGCATCACCAAAGTGCAATAACTCCAGTCTAATAATCACCCAAAAGTATATTTTTTAAGTGTCTTCGATTTTTTGGGGAAAAGGGTCCCCGTTTTAATGACACCCCGGGTTTTTTAAAAAACCCGGGCAATAAGTCGGCTTTCAAATTTAAATAGGTCTATTTTTTTTTAAAAAAGGTGTTTTCATTTTTTTTAAAAAAAGTTATATGAAATTTTTCGAAATGGGGACCAAAATTTGGGCTGGTCAAATTTGGGTGAATTAAGGTCACTTTTTGGGAAGTTTCTAGGGTAAAAAAAAAGGGGGGTGGGCATGTCACTGGAAACAGATTATTGAAAAGGGGACGAATTTAAAAAAAAAAAGTTGGATATAACTATTGAACTAATTCAATTTTTTACAAGCACCATAAACTTCGTGATCACCGTTAAATCTTGTGCAAGAAAAAAATAAGTTTTGGGAAGATATTGGGGATGACAAAAAAGACCCCAAAAAGCACGGAAAAAAAGAAATGGGGTTCCAATTAAACCCATTTGAAAGAGGAACGCTTTAAGGATAATACCAAATTAAAAATTTTTTTCATTTTTTCGGTGTTTTCCAAAAACTTATCCTTAAAAAGCATCACCAAAATGCAATAACGAGCTCTAATAATCGCAGGTGATGTTTTAAGTGTCTTCGGGTTTTTGGGGAAAGGCACCCCGTTCCGAATGACACCGGGTTTTTTTAAAAACGGTCGGTAAGTTAGCTTTTTCCCGCCAAATAAAGGGCGAACTTTTTTAAGAAGGTGTTTCATTTTTAAAAAAATTACAGGAATTTTAGCGAAACTTGACCAGATTTGGAAATTTTTTGTCAAATTTCGATAAAAAGGGCACTTTGGTAAGGGGTTTTTAGGGTAAAAAAAATAGTGGTGTGCATTTCAAGCCAAATAGGTCGGTTTTTTTCAAGAGGGTGTTTCATTTTCGAAAAGGAGTTACAGGAATTTTGCGAAGCGGTGACCAGATTTAGATTCCTGGTCAAATTTCGAGTTAAATGGTTCACGTTGGTACGTTTCTAGGGTAAAAAAATAGTGGTGGGCATTTGAAGTCAAATAGGTCGGTTTTTTCAAGCGGATGTTTCATTTTTGAAAAAAATTTCAAGAATTTCGTGAGACGGAGACCAGATTTAGATTCCTGGCGAAATTTCGAGGTAAATGGGTCACTTTGGCTAGATTCTAGGGTAAAAAAAAATAGTGGTGCGCATGTATTTCAAACAGACTATTGAAAGAAAGGACGAATTACTAAGAAACAGTTGGTCATAACTTTTGAACTAATTGGAATTTCGACAAGCGTCATACATATTCGTGATGAGCGATCAATTCTGTGCAAGAAAAACTACGTTTGGTAAGAATTGGAGGAAGACAAAAAAATGATCCAAACCCACGGAAAAGAGAAATGCGCTGCAATTAAGCCCATTTGAATGAGGAACGCTTTAAGGATAATACCGGAATTAAATTTTTTTTTACTTTTTTTCGGTGTTTTTCTGATACTTGTCATTCAACCTTTACTTATCAAAACTAGTGCATATTCTTTCAAATTCTGCAGGTACCTCTAGAAATGACTGTAAGTTGGTTTTCCGACAAGGCATGGTCGATTTTTTAAAGAAGATATTTCATTTTACAAAAAAAGTTAAAGCAATTTCCCGAAACGGAGACCAGATTTAGATTAATGATAAAATTTCGAATGAAATGGGTCACTTTGGTAAGTTTCGTTTTAAAAAAATAATAGTTGGCGTGAGATCACAGAATCAGTCTATTGAAAAAATAGACGATTTACAATGAAACGATTGGGCATAACTTTTGAACTAATTGGAATTTCTACAAGCGCCATACATATTCGTGATCAGCGTTGAATTCTACACAAGAAAAACTAAGTTCGGTAAGAATTTGAGGATGAAGAAAAAATGACCTAAGTGCACGGAATCAGGAATGCGTTCCAATTAAGCCCATTTGAAAGAGGTCTGTTTAAAAGTGATTTTGTCACATTTGAATTTTTTTACTTCGTTTTTTCTGTGTTTTTCTTAATTTTTTCATGGAAATTCAATTCCAAAGTACAGTAACTCAAGTTCTAATAATCGCAGAGTAAAGTTTTAAGCATACTCGGGTTTGGGAGTGGCTCCCCATTGTAATGATACCCGGTTTTTTAAAATCGGTTGGTATATAAGTTCGATTTCTATATAAAAAGGGTAGGTTTTCTTAAAGAATGTCTTTCATGCCAACTTACCGACCGATTTCAAAAGACCGGGTGTCATTCGAACGGGGAGATGTTCCCAAACACGAAGACACTTAAAACCTTACTCTGCGATTATTAGAACTCTAGTTCCTGCACTTTGGTAATGCATTTAAATGAAAAATATAAAAACACTGAAAAAAAAAAAAAGTTTTAATTCGTAAAATCATTTTTTAACATTCCTCTTTGAAATCATTGCCTTTTCCCTGCGTTTAAGTTCATTTTTCTTCATCCTCAATCCCTTTCCAAACTGCTCCGTAGAACACCTGATCAAAAATTTTGGCTTTTGAAATTCCAATTAAAGTTATCAAGTTTCATTGAAAATCGTCCTTTTCAATAGTCTGATTCGGTGATCACGCCAACTATTATTTTTTTTAACCTATAAACTTATTAAAGTGACCCATTTTACTGGCCTCTGTTTTGCGAAATTGCTTAATTTTTTTTAAAAAATGAAACACCTTCTTTTTAAAAAAACTGACCTATTTGGCTTGAAATGCAAACCACTATTTTTACCCTAGAAACTTACCAAATTGACCCATTTCACTCAAATTTGTCCAGGAATCTAAATCTGGTCTCCGTTTTGCGACATTCTTCTAACATTTTTTAAAAATGAAACAAATTCTTGAAAAAACCGACCTATTTGGCTTGAAATGCACACCACTATTTTTTTACCCTAGAAACTTACTGACCGATTTTAAAAACATGGATGTCATTCGAACGGAGAGCCGTTCCCAAACTCGATGGCACTTTAAAATTACTCTGCGATTATTAGAACTATAGTTATTGCCCTTTAGTAATGCATTTTTATGACAAGTATCAGAAAACACCGAAAAAAAAGTAAAAAAATTTTAATTGTGGTATTATCCTCTTTCAAGCGTTCCCCTTTCAAATGGGTTTCATTGTAACGCATTTCTCTCCCGTGCGTTTGGGTCATTTTTGTCTTCCTCCAATTCTTACCAAACTTAGTTTTTCTTCCACAGAATTAAATGCTCATCATGAATAAGTATGACGCTTGTCGAAATTCCAATTGGTTCAAAGGTTATGCCCAACTGTTTCTTTGAAATTCGTCCCCTCTTTCAATAGTCTGTTTCAGTGACATGCCCACCACTATTTTTTTTTTTTACCCTAGAAACTTACCAAAGTTAACCATTTCACTCGAATGACCAGGAATCTAAATCTGGTCTCCGTTTCTGAAATTCCTGAGCTTTTTAAAAATGAAAGACCTTCTTGAAAAAACCAACCTATTTGACATGAAAGCCAACTTACCGACCGATTTTAAAAAAGCGGCCAATTCTCACTAAACTTGTTTTTCTTGTACAGAATTCAACGCTGATCACACGAATATTATGGCGCTTGTCGAAATTCCAAATAGTGCAAAAGTTATGCCCAACTGTTTTATTGAAATTCGTCCCTCTTTCACTAGTCTGATTGGGTGACATGCCCACCACAATTTTTACCCTAAGATTTACCAAACTAACCCATTTAACTCGAATGGTGACCAGGAATACAAATCTGTCTCCGTTTCGCGAAATTCCTGTAACTTCTTCTTGAAAATGATACACCTTGAAAAAACCGACCTAATTGGCTTGAAATGCCCACCACTATTTTTTACCCTAGGAACTTACCAAAGTGACCCAAAAAAAAAAATTTTTGACCAGGAATCTAAATCTGGTCTCTTTTTTGCAAAATTCCCGTAACTTTTTTTTAAAAAATGAAATTTAAACCTCGAAAAAAGCGCCCCCTATTTGTCTTCAAAAAACCCCACCGCCCGTTTTTAAACTTGGGGGAATTTTTTCGAAGGGGGAAAACCGCCCCCCAAACCCAAAACATTTTAAAACTTTACTCTGCGATTTATCAGAACTTGGTTATTGCACTTTGGAAAAGCCTTTCTTAGAAAAAGTATCAGAAAAACACCGAAAAAAAAAAGAAAAAAAATTTTAATTGGGAATTACCCTTTTTTTAAAGCGTTTTTTTTTAAAATTAAACCCCAATTAAAACGCTTTTTCTCTTTTCCTGCTTTTTGGGTCTTTTTTGTCTTTCCTCAATTCTTACCAAAGTGTTTTCTTGCTCAGAATTAAACCCTATTCACGAATATTTTTTGACGCTTGTAAAATTTCCCAATTATTTCAAAAGTTTGGGCCCAACGTTTCTTTTAAATTGTTTCTTTCAATGGTCTGCAGGTGACATGCCCACCATTTTATTTTTTACTCTAGAGTCTTACCAAAGTGACCCATTTCACTCAAAATTTGGCCAGGAATCTAAATGTGGTCCCCGTTTCGCAAAAATTCCTGTAATTTTTTTTAAAAATGAAACCCCTTTTTTAAAAAAACCGACCTATTTGGCTTGAAATGAACACCACTTTTTTTTTTACCCTAGAAATTTACCAAAGTGCCCCATTTTACTCAAATTTGACCGGAACCCAAAATCTGGTCCCCCTTTTTAAAAATTTCCCCTGTAACTTTTTTTGAAAAAAAAAAACCCCTCTTGAAAAAATCCGACCTTTTTGGGAAAAAGCCACCTTACCGACCCGTTTTTTTAAAAAACCCGGATTTTCTTTCCCGAACGGGGGGAGTCTTTCCCCAAAAACCCGAAAACACGTAAAACATTACTCTGCGATTATCGGGGCGGTTATTGCACTTTAATAATGCATTTTTATGACAAATATCAGAAAAACACAAAAAAAAAAAGAAAAAAAATTTTCATTGTGGTATTATCCTCTTTCAAGCGTTGCTCTTTTCAAATGGGTTTAATTGCAACGCATTTCTCTGTTCACTGCGTTTGGTCTTTTTTTGTCTTCCCCCAATTCTTCCAAATTTGGGTTTTTTCTTGCACAGAATTGAACGCTGATCCCCGAATATGTATAACGGCTTTCAAAATTAAAAATTAGTTCAAATGTTATGACCAACTGTTTTTTTAAAATTCGCCCCCTTTTTCAATACTTTTTTCAGTTACATGAAAAACCACTTTTTTTTTTTTTTTAATCTAGAAACTTCCCAAAAAGTGCCCCAAATTTTCAAAAATAATTAGCCCAAAGAAACTAAATCTGGTCCCCCCGTTTCGCAAAAATTCTTGTAATTTTTTTTAAAAGGGCACCTTCTTAAAAAAAAACTGACCTATTTGGCAAAAGGGAAATTACCGACCGATTTTAAAAATGCCGAGTGTCATACGAACGTGAGCCGTTCCCCAAAAACCAAAAAAACCCCTTAAACATTATTTTGCGATTAGGGGGAACTCGATTTTTGGGCTTTTTTGGTAATGCTTTTTCTATGACCGTATCAGAAAAACACCGAAAAAATGAAAAAAAATTAAATTTCCCGGTATTACCCCCAAAGTTTTTCCTCTTTCAAATGGTTTAATTTGGGAAGCGCATTTCTTTTTTCCGTTGCTTTTGGGGTTCATTTTGTCATCCTCCTTTTTCCTCCAAATTTAGTTTTCTTGTGTAAATTCAACGCTGATCACGAATTTTATGGCGTTTGTAAAATTCCCAATTAGTTAAAAGGGTATGCCCAATCTTTTTCTTGAATTTTCTTTTTTTTCAATAGACTGATTCTGTGATCTCCGCCAACTATTATTTTTTAACCACGAAACTTCCCAAAAAGTGACCCATTTCTTTTCAAAAATTTTTTATCATTAATCTAAATCTGGTCCCCCTTTCGGGAAATTGCTTTAATTTTTTTTTGTAAAATGAAATATCTTCTTTAAAAATCGACCATCCTTGTCTTAAAACCAATTTACGTCATTTCTAGGGGTTCTTGCAGAATTTGGTAAATTTCCCGGGGGTTTTGACCCATTAAAGTTTGAATTCCCTTTACTGCTCGTAAAACCCTTTTAAAAACGCACAAGTTTTGAAAATCTTTTTTTTAAAATTTTTTTTTAGGGGATCGCCGTGTCTGTGTGGCCCCCCCTTCCCAAAAATTAGCACCAATATCTCGGTAATTTTTTACCCCAAAACCTTTCCAAAGTGACACATTTTACTGGAAATTTGTCCCGGTCTAAATCTCGTCCCCTTTTGCCCAAAAATTGCTTTAAATTTTTTGTAAAATAAAAGATCTTCTCTTAAAAACCGACCATGCCATGTAAGAAAGCCAACTTACAGTACCCCCTTGCCCGAACGGTGGCAACAATATCTCGGAAAATTTTTACCCCAAAACCTTACCAAATTGACCCATTTTACTCTAAATTTGACCAGGAAAGTAAATGTGGTCTCCTTTTTTGGGGAAAATTTTTGTAACTTGTTTTAAAAATGAAAGATATTCTTTAAAAAACCCACACTTTCTGTGTAAAAACAAACTTATATATTAAAACCTTTTTTAAAAAAAGAGGGGTCATTCAAATTGAAACCAGTCCCAAACCCCTATTCTTAAAAAATTTTCTCTGCGATTATTAGAACTCGAGTTTTTACTTTAATTTTAATTTCTTTTAAAAAATTAAGAAAAACACCGGGAAAAACAGAAGTAAAAAAAAATTTTAAATTTTGACAAATTCACTTTTAAACAGTCCCTCTTTCAATTGGGCTTAATTGCAACGCATTCCTGATTCCTGATTCCATTCTTCCTTTAATTTTTACCGAACTTAATTTTTTTTTGCGTAGATTTCCCGCTCATCAGTATGTATGGCGCTTTTAGAAATTCAATTAGTTCAAAAATTTTGGGCCCAAAACGTTTCATTGAAAATTTTCCCTTTTTTTTAATAGTCTGATTCTTTTGATCTCACGCCAACTGTTTTTTTTTTTAAACCCAGAAACTTACCAAAAATGACCCATTTCATTCGAAATTTTATCATTAATCTAAAAACTGGTCCCCGTTTTACGAAATTTTCTTTAAAACCTTTTTTTGTAAAAAGAAAAATCTTCTTTTAAAAAAACCCACCATGCTTTGTCCGGGAAAACGAAATTTCAGTTTTCTGGGTACCCCGGGATTTAGTAGAAATTGCACTAGTTTTTCCAATTAAAGGTTGAATTCCCTTTTGCGCTTCTAAATACATGTAAAACGCACAAGATTTTGAAAATCTTTTTCTTAAAATTTGTTTTAGGGGATCGCCGTGTCTGAAATGCGTCCCCATTCCAGAAGGTCGCACCAATATTTTGGTAATTTTCACCCCAAAGACCTTACCAAACTCACCCATTTTACTCGAATTTGACCAGAATCTAAATCTGGTTCCATTTCCTTGAAATTCTTGCAACTGTTTTTAAAAAATGAAAGATTTTCTTTGAAAAAACCTACCCTTTCTATGTAGAAAGTGAACTTATATACAGACTGATTTTAAAAAACCGGGTGTCATTCGAATGGGGAGCCACTCCCAAACCCTAATATGCTTAAAACTTTACTCTGCGATTATTAGAACTCGAGTTTTTGCACTTTGGTAATGCATTTCCATTAAAAGTATAAGAAAAACACCGAAAAAACAAATTAAAAAATTTTTAATTGCTTAAAATCATTTTTAAAAATTCCTCTTTCAAATGGGCGTAATTGCAACGCATTCCTGTTTCGTGCGTTTAGGTAATTTTTTCTTCATGCTCCAATTCTTACCAAACTTCGTTTTTCTTACACAGAATTCAACGCTGATCACGAATATGTATGCGCTTGTTGAAATTCCAATTAGTTCAAAAGGTATGCCCAATCGCTTCTTTGAAATTCGTCCCTTTTTTTTAACAGTCTGATTCGGTGAGCACGCCAACCACTATTTTATTTCATGAGTCAATACTTACCAAACTTAGTTTTTCCTTCGTAGAATTCAACGCTGATCACGAATATGTATGGCACTTGTCGAAATTCCAATTAGTTCAAAAGTTATGCCCAATCGTTTCATTGAAATTCGTCCCTTTTTTCAATAGTCTGATTCAGTGATCACACCAACTATTATTTTTTTTCAACCCTAGTAATTTACCAAAGTGACCCATTTCATTCGAAATTTTATCATTAATCTAAATCTGGTCTCCGTTTCGAGAAATTGCGTTACTTTTTGTAAAATGAAAGATCTTTAAAAAACCGACCATGCCTTGTCGGAAAACCAATTTACAGTCATTTCTAGAGGTACCTGCAGAATTTGGTAGAAATTGCACTAGTTTTGATAATTAAAGGTTGAATTTTACGTAACTGCTCGTAAATACATGTAAATCGCAACAGTTTTGAAATTTTTTTAAAATTTTGTTAGGGGATCGCCATGTCTGAAATGCGGTCCCCCATTCCAGAAGTTCGAACCAATATCTCGGTAATTTTCACCTCAAAACCTTACCAAAGTGACACATTTTACTCGAAATTTGACCAGGAATCTAACTAATAACTGTAACTAATAACTAATAACTGTTTTTTAAAAATGAAAGAATTCTTTAAAAGAACCGACCCTTTCTAGGTAGAAAGCGAACTTACAGACCGATTTTAAAAAACCGGGTGTCATTTGAATGGGGAGCCACTCCTAAACCCGAATATGCATAAAACTTTACTCTGCGATTATTAGAACTCGAGTTTTTGCACTTTTGTAATGCATTTCCATGAAAAGTATAGTTTTTCTTACACAGAATTCAACTCTGATCACGAATATGTATGGCGCTTGTCAAAACTCGAATTAGTTCAAAAGTTATACCCAACTCTGTTTCTTTGAAATTCGTCCCCTCTTTCAATAGCCCGATTCGGTGACCACGCTAACCACTATTTTTTTCATCCATCAATTCTTACCAACTTTAGCTTTTCTTGCGTAGAATTCAACGCTGATCAATAATATGTATGACGCTTGTGAAATTAAAATTAGTTCAAACGTTATGCCCAATCGTTTCTTCGAAATTCGTCCCCTCTTTCAATAGTCTGTTTCAGTGACATGCCCACCACTATTTTTTTTACCCTAGAAACTTACCAAAGTGGCCCATTTCACTCGAAATTTGACCAGGAATCTAAATATGGTCTCCATTTCGGAATTGCTTTAAAAACGGTTTCACAAAACTGTACGGTATAATAAATTTATGTGGTTCCTCCAATATAACTGGCAATTCCATATTTAACAAAGTTTTTGCAACTTTAAAACAGACAAGCAAAATATTATATAGAGTAGATATAAATTATTCAAATATATATATATATATATATATATATATATATATATTTCATTCTGCCAAGTATGCCAGCTTACCGCTATACTTGGCAAGCTGTAAAATTGTTGTAAAATATTTTTTACAGCTTGCCAAGTACAGCGGATCAATAATGTACAAATCTTCTTTACATGGGTTCGTACTGCCAACCTTCCATTTTTTAATGTAACCAACATTGAAATCCTAACGTCTATTGACAGACTCAAGCATCTCTTGTATCAATTGGTCCATCGTGCCTGGTATAAACTCCAAATGTTCAGATTCGGAAAGACTTTCCGTGTCGAAATAAAAGTCAGAATCACTATCAGATTCCGTGTCGGTAAACAAGTCTTCCAAGGTTATTTCGGGGCCATCTATCCAAATGCTTTGCACCAATGCTTTATTTTATCTTTTTTAAGTACTTTGCCACGACAATAGGGACATGTACTTTTGCCATTATCCAGCCATCGTCTTAAACAAATTAAATGAATCGTGTGTTTGCATTGGCCCAGTGTGTACTGTTCAGCATCATCACACAGTTTAAAAATATGGCACATTCAGTGGAATCTTTGTTTACTGGTTTACATGGTGCGCTGATCAGGGAATCGTTGTTTCCAGATTGCATCATCCTTGAGGAAGGGTTCCAATTACGGATGCTTTACAATCTCGGGCCCGTGAAGCCAACTTGTTCAACATTTTTTTGTGTAGTGGACAGTTTTGACTTGTCCATTTACTTTTTCATTTCAAAAAATTTCACACACAACAGACAAAAATATTTAATATCTTTATTTACAATTTACATTTTCAAGATACAGGAGGTACTTGGTCAATATGGTTTGTCCCTTTCATCTGGTTCCCACCATCTTTATTGAAGCATACACCGATGGCATGGTTTCTCAAATCACAATTCTCTTTACAGAGAATACAATGATTCTCTCGGATTCTGTCCCAAGGTCGTTCTCTGGTTCTTCTTTGGCCGGCTCGATGGAATCTTTCACTGGAATACCACTGGACAACAACTCCCCATTCCAGTAATGCTCATACAAAGTTCGGTTTTTAGGGGGATGTTGCAAAAAGCGGGCGAAACCTTGTGTCTGTCCGTTGCGCTTTCTGTTACAGAATGCCCGGGATGAAAGTTTCCGTTGGAGTAGGAAGGCAAGACAGTATGGCGCACTCAGTTAAGTGAGGAGTGTAGGAAACAATTAATTTTGTGTGTTATTTTTCATTAATGTTATTGAATATTTAAGTTTAAACAATTAATTTTGCGAGTTTCAATTATTTTTTTTATTTTTATTGGATATTTAAGTTTAAACAATTAATTTTGATGTTTGAATTTTTATTTTTTTATTGGATATTTAAGTTTAAA
>BMAV01006705.1:0-132348 GCA_019973955.1 Trichonephila inaurata madagascariensis
GAAAGAAGTCACCCTCGAGTGTAACAAACCACATGTCTTAAGACAGTTACACTTAATCACATTTTACAGCCATTTTTAGCTTATAACATAAAGTAATTTTGACAAAAAATTATTAACGTCCATTTGAATGTTTATAAACTAACCATTTCTTGAAATATCTTTTACCCTGAGGTTTGCGACACTTCAGATAGATCAAGAGGTATATTAATGAAATTAAAATTACATTATGTCGAATGTATTTTTATTTATGCTGTTTTTCTTAACATTGAACATTTTTGCTAAAATTTTTTTTTCTAACAAGGAATGTGTGTGATACATGTTATTTATTTAATAATTACTACTCTTTAAAACTATTTATGTTCTTTAAAACAGTAAAATTCTTTTGAAAATCTATTTTTGAAAAATTGGTCTTCGAACCTAGTCGGATGCCTTAAGTCAGCGTTTCTCAAACTATGGGGCGCAAGCATATTGAAAAGTCGAGAACAAAAGATTATTTTAAAAAAAATTATCAATATACTGAAAGTAAACAAACATAATACAATCTGGCAATAAAAATTTAAATACATATTTACACTGATATATTACACTTTTAAATATATCAGCGCTACACAATGTGTTTTATAATTAATTTAACAATACTAAGTTAAAAATAAGTTTATTAACTATCGGTGACCCCATGGGCTTGTCATATATATAATTTAAAACAAAAATTAACACTTATCTTGGTAACTTTTGTACGGTTTATAATTAAACCTTGACTGTGCCGATCAAAAGTTTCGCGATTCGCTTCCAAATACCAACCGTTTTCCAGGTTAGGCACACGTATGGGATGTATTGGGGGAGGAATAAAGAAGCAAAAATAATCTGGAATAAGTAAATCCTTCGCAAACATTGAGAAGGTCCTTTTATTGAATTTTAATGTCTTCGGAATAAATTTACGGATAGCAGTGCACAGGAAAGATCGCACTTCGGAAAGACGTATATATACGTCTGGAGAAATAAACGCTGAGTGAGACGTTTATATACACGAGAAGGGATGGGGGGGTTACTTAAGAGGTTAAAGTCGTATTGTAATTTTTGCGTCAAAGTTTAGTACTATCGAATTCAGTACATTGTTATTGTATGAGGGAGGAGGGGCGCTATGAAAATTATGATTGAATACTGGGTCGCGAATATTGCAACTTTGAGAAGCACTGCCTTAAGTGTGTGTCAGTTTTGAAAGTAGTTTTTTTTCTGATCTAAAGCGCAGTGTCGTACAGTATTTAAATTACTTGCGTGTGGACAGTTTTGTGAAAAAAATTTTATAATCTAAAGCGTACAGTAGTTGGATTAAGTGCGTAAGAACGGTTATGTAAATGTGTTTTTACTAGCAGTCGTAAAGTAAAATCTTAAATTATAGTACTCAAAAGAAATTAGATTTCACTGTTTTGCTGGCACACACAGTAAGCGGATTTCAGTTTACTGTTACTTTTTTTAATATTTCATGACTATAATTGCAGGCATTACAGTACATTTCTAAAACAAAATGAGTCTTAAGAAAATACCCAGTGGAGCAGAGTTCCGTAAAAGAACAGCTGAAAATCAGCAAAAAGAAAAGGAACTAAAGAAAAGTGTCTAAGATAACAAGTGTTTTGTTTCAAATCGTGAAACTACTGAAACTGAACCCTCAGATTCCCAAACTTAATCATCGAGTGGAAGAGAAAATTGGAACGAAAACAATAATCATGGACAACTATCAACGTCCCAGACTCAATCTGTCACCGATTCTGAAATTGCTATGCCAATACGCAGTGGCATAGCGTGGGCTTTCGCCGCCTCTGGCCAATCGGAAATTTGTCGCCTCTCTATTTTAATTATTAGTCAAGAAAATTAGTAAAAGTAAAAAAGCAGCTTTAAATTTTTTTATTGATTAAAAATGAACTTTTCTTGTTTTTTTCATAGCAAAATCTTTTATACAATTGTCAATATCAACATGCATGTCATGTTCAATTGCCAAAATAGCTAAATTTGTTAGCCTTAACGTGGACATAGTCCATCTGAGATAATTTATGATTAACCTTAGCGTAGAGAAGCTTCTCTCGCAACTGGCATTATTGATAGCAGATGTTAAAAAAAATTCTCAACATTATGACACCGTTTGGTAAGCCATCTACAAGTTTGGAATCAATAATATATTTTAATAAACCCAGAGAGCCGGACCTAATGAGTTCCTTTTTACAGGCTGGGTCTGTTGCAGCTACGAAAGCTTGTAGACATACGCGCTCAAGTTGGAATTCTTCTTTATTAATGTCTTGAGGAACTTGATCTAAGTTGCATTCGTCCATGCTCAATATCACTTCAGGCCTTAAAAAAGCATATTGTTGCGTTATTTTCTGCAACTGTTGGGATCTTTCTCGAATTTCAGCAGTTTCTCTATCTATTTAAGAAAACCTTTTTCTCCTCAAGTCATCTTCATACGATGACTGAGCATCTTTACTTCCGTCGCCAAATATATGCATTCCTCCTTATTTGTCTCTTGGAGGTTCAAAAGAAATTCCAAGCTCTTCACATGAGTTTTTAGCATATATTAAAGCGTCATACACGAATTCCTCTCGTTTTGCTTCTAATACGGTCTGTAAAGCACGTATTATTTTAATACATTGATGGATATTTAGTCCCTCTGTTTGCAAATAATTTTGAGCATCATTGACTTCACACAGTATCGGTTACCAGAAACCTAAGTGACATAAATCGAATGCGATTGCATAATGACTAATAAACTTCCTGCATCTGTGCGTGTATTAAAGCTTTCACTCGTTTCCGTCAGTTTCGTCGCGCGGGCGTGATTTGAAGTTTGAAATATTTTTTGAATTAAAATACCGTGGTGCTTGCCCCCGCTCTTTTCATATGCGTCCAGGGCCATGGCCCCCTCTGCACCCCCCCTCATGCTACGCCACAGCCTATACGTTACACTCTTGACAGTGGCTTCGCGCTGGAGGACCCGGGTACATGGAATATAAAAAATAATGTACAGATACAAAATACGAACTCAAATTTAAGTCAAAACTTAGAAGCAGATTTTTCTAATTCTGAGCATTGTTATGAAGGCGTCAAAATTAAGCGCAAACTTTCAACAAAATTATTTTTTTGTGAGCTACCGAGTGAAGAGAAATATGAGAGGAACTGGCTCCTCTATTCGAAATCCAAAGGCCAGGTATTCTTTTTTTTCTATTGCCTCCTCCTTCAGCCTGAGGGAAAACGTGGAGTTTTGGCAACTGGTTGTAATGATTGGAAGAATTCTTTTGTACTTGCTTCGCAACATGATAGGTCAGACGACAATACGGCAAATGTATTGATCTTTTCATTAAGAAAAGGGATCAACACAGTCCAGAATGCAATCCAAAATCAATATGACAAAAAGGCGAAGTGTTGGCAAGCTCTCCTCACTAGAGTTGTCTCTGTTGTGAAATTTTTGTCGACAAGAGGCCTTCCATTCCGGGGCGACGACCAGCAACTTGAATCTACAACAAACGGGCTTTTCTTAGAATGCCTTGAACTCCTAAGTGAGTTTGATCAGTTTATTTCCCGACATTTGACAAAATATGGCAACCAAGGTATTTTATCTGTCGACTGACATCTGCAGCGAGTTCATAGACGTGATGGGAAAAAGAGTCTTGCAAGAAATCTTAAAAGAGATCAAACTCGCACGTTACTTTTCCCTCATTATTGACTCTACACCCAACGCTTCACACACCGACCAGTTGGCTGTAGCATTGCGATACATTTCTGTCAGAAAGCCTGCGTCGATGAACGCCTTATACGTGTATTATAAGGCGTCTCTCATAAAGCTCTAAGTATGGAAGTTGCAGCCTTCAACTTGCTTGAAGAACTGCTAGTTACTGGATTTGAAAAACTGTCTAGAACTAGATTTGAAAAACTGTCGGGGCCAAAGTTACGACAATACTTCAAACATGTCAGGAATGTACCCGGTTCTTCAGTCAAGAAAATGAGAAAAAAAATATATTTACTGAGTTCGTACCATGTGCAACCCATTCCTTAAACTTAGCTAGTTGTTTCGCTGCGGAAAAAGCCTGCACACTTCAGCTATTTTATTCTTTTCTTTTGTACAAGGATTTAACAGTTTTTTTCATCATCTACTTATAGAGGGAATGTATTAAGAGATTATGTGTGAAGAAGTAATGAACAAAAGTTGAAAACTGAACCTAGATTTCTTATGTTGAAATCGTTGAGTGTGTGGCTGCATGAACAGAAGAGAACTGATTTAACTCTTAATTTCTTTGTTGTCGTTTGGCAATGCTTATGATCATTCCATATTGTTTACCTTTCTGTAGAACATCGTGTTACAATGTATCTCATATATTTTATCTAGTAACAAATAACATTAAAGTTCCTTTACTATTTTATGAGATGTGCAACATTGTTTTGACTCAAATTAACAACATTCTGAACACGCATTATAGTGGAATTTAATATATTTCTCCAACCCATGTCTTACTTTCCCCAAAAGGGAAACTAGAGACTAGATGGTCTGCAAGGGCAGATGTTCTTAGAGCTCGTTACAAGTCGTAACGAAATCAAGAACGCCCTTGAAAATTTAATTAAAGACAATACTCAGACACCTGACACACGAGTTACACAGCTGAAGGATTCCGCAAGACACTAGAAAATTTTCAGCCTACTTTATTAACGTTGATTTGGGACGAAATCTTACAAAGGGTGGACAAAACCAGTGACATACTACAAAGGAAAGATCTTGATCTCATTTGCGCTAATAAGGAGTTACATACGTTATCTTTGTTTTTATCCAAAAAAAAGTTCTAACTTTGATGATTATGAGGCAAAAGCATTGTAACTAGCTAACGTGCCTGAGTCCAATTATGAAAAAATCTGAAAAAGGAAATTTTTTTCAGAGGAGAAAAGAGACCCAGATTTTGAGAGAATGTCTCCAAGAGAGAGATTTTTCAAGCTGTAGTTTTTTCTTACCAATTATGGACAATCTTGTTGAACAATTAAACAAAAGAAGGAATTGATACGAAATTCTGAACACAAAATTCGAGATATTCAGAAATCTTCGTGAAAAAGAGCAAGAAGAAGTCACAAAACAGGCGAAATACTTGGCTCAAAGCTACCCCAAAGACATCGATGAAGAACAATTTGTTCAAGAGTGTCACAACATTTCAAAATGATATGAAGGTGGAAAAAATAACAACAAAAGTAATCTTTTCCTACATCAGGAAAAACAAGTTGGAAAGTACCTTGTCAAATTTAGATGTCGCGATGACAAACTGTACAGCAGAGAGAAGCTTTTCTGCCCTTAAGAGAATTAAGACAGACATGAGAACTACCATTGAAAATGTAAAGCTTAATAGTTTAATGTTGCTATATGCACTCAAATAAAATCTTTGTTTCATTAGTACAATGACTGTGACTCAACTGTCAAGATGACTAAAAGCAAAAGTAAGATAATTAACACAAGTTGAAGGATAAACAAGTTAAAAAGTTGATAATTAGTAAGTTCGTACAATAATGTATACTCTATTCTGTAATTTTATACGATTTTATTAATTTACTGTACTTATTCACAAAAGGAGGGGGTGGGGGATCCATGAGATCAAAAGGTAAGAAATGAACCAGAGTGACCAAACCATGTCACTCTCTTTCCTTACAACTGCCGGTTACCAGTCCGGGACACAGCGGGCCCATAGGTGGGGGATAATGGAAGGACTCTCCATTAAGAAGACAAAAAGGTTGTTGTTTGTTTCTGATCTCCATGTCTATCCAAGCTAGATCAAGTCCATGATCCCATTCACTCTTAAAAAGTCCAATACTATTAGAGGGTCTTCATATAGATCTTGTTTTGAAAGCCCCAGACAGTCAAGAATGTGTTCTGGAGATGCCTGGGAGGCAGAACAACTTACACAAGTTGGAAAAACTTTGTTACCATCCCTAAAATTCAAAGTTCGGAGGTGGCCACTCCGGAAATGAGTCAGAATAGTTTGTTCCTTCCTGCTGCATTGAAGGAAAAGAGAACCACCAGGTTGTTTAGCCTCATACCAGTGATGAGCAGGAGGAACAGTTGTTTGCTTGCTGTTGATGTAGGTGGAGTGCAGTTCTGAATAGGTGAGAGCGGTCGAGTTCATAGTGTGTTGAGCAACGCCATCTTTTGCTAGAGAGTCAGCAATCTCATTGCTCGCGATGTTAACGTGCGAAGGAACCCATTGTAGATGGATCTCGCGAGAAGAAGAAAGATGTTTTAACTTCTCCAAAATAGCCACTCCTGTGTCATCACCCTCTTTATGCTAGTTAGAGAGATGTTGAATGGCACTACGGCTGTCAGACAGTATCCAGATGCTGTTCGAACCAGGAATTGTGAGTGCCTCTTTAAGGCCTGTATCAATAGCAATGAGTTCACTGCGAAAGACAGAGCAACCATCAGAGTTTCTCAGTTTAATGTGACTGGAATAGTTTTGGGACTTAATGTAAATACCACTGCCAGAACAAGAGTGTTCATTCCTGCAGCAGTCAGTATATATAAATAATGCCTCATCAGGAATTGTTACTAATAACTTCGAGGGCAAGTTACTTAAGAAATTCAGGAAGATCTGAAATCTTGCTGACATGGGCTGAGAGGTTCGGGTGGAAAAACACTCCTGGGAAGCCCTCGGATGGGTCAATATAAGAGCTCAAGTGATGCCGTTCAACAGAGAGGAATATCATATTGTTACTAATCACATGACTATAAGGGCTATTCCTCTTCAATTTTTGATTGTTACTGTAATTATTTAGGAATTTTGATGTTCGATTACGAGGATTATAACTAAGGAGTTTGTTATAATATTTCACAAGAATTGAATTTCTTCGAACGCTTAGCGGCTTCAAATTTGCCTCAAAAAGGACAATGTCACTCGGACAACTGTTACGAAGGCCTGTTAAAATACGTGCAGCGGTCAGCTGAACTCGCTCGAGTTTCTGAAGATTTGTCTTGGAGGCACAACAGTAAATTGGGTAACCATACTCCAAAATAGGTCTAATAAGTCCCAGGTAGGTATTTCTAATGGTGAAAGAGTCAGCACCCCAATCTCGGCCAGAAATGTATTTCAAAATATTCAGTTGTTTTCTACTCTTGTGCACGAGATGATCGATGTGTCTTGAGCTGGATATTTCTGGGTCCAGTACAAACCCCAGATATTTAGGATGCTTAGCCACTGATAGAGGCGATTCACTCAAAAAGATCAAAGAAAGGGAAAAGAGTAAGAGAGTTAAGGGAAAATCCCTCCCGGACAGAAACTGATAAGGTAAGAAATGAAGGAGGGAGTGCTTTGAAAATAGTGGGTGGGGCGCAATAATTTGAAGTGCCTAAAGTGCCGGAGAGGTTAAAAATGGCTCTGCATGTGTGTTTTATATGTTCCGAAATAGAGACATGTAAGACATCATCTGTAAAACGGCATCTTGAAACAAATCAAAAATCATTTTGTCAAAACAAGGAACCGGAGCAAAATAAATTAATTGAAAGTGCTGTTAAACACAAAAATAAACAAATTATAGCTAATATTGTCATACGAACGCGGCAAGTTATTCGGCTTCAAATGTCATTGCTATAAGCACAGTAAACCTTTTCAAGAGTGAGAGTTTTTAAAGAAAGTCTGGTTAGCATGTGCGTCCTCCTTGTTTGATGATTTTGATAATAAAGATAATTTAGGACATCGAAGATATTTCTCAATCTAGAAACATAATAAAAGAAAGTATCTTAAAGCTGCACAGAAATGTAACAGATCAACAAAAGAAAAACGACATATACTCCGTTCCTTTTATATCGCTATGTCTTGATGAAAGTACTGATCTCACTAATTCTGCATGCTTCGCTGGTTTTGCTCGATATTGTATAGGAAAAATGATTAAGGAAGAATTGATTGTGATGACAACATTGCTAACAACTACAAGTGGCATAGATATTTCTACGGCTGTTAAAAGTTTGCTTGCTGAGAAAGAGAAATTGATTTGAAAAAAATAATTCAGTAACAACTGATGGTGCTCCAAATATGGCGGGCAAAAAAGGAAAAAAAAAGGTTTATAGTCTATTTCTAACAGACGTAGGACATTCGATTCTTGAATACACTGCATTATTCATCAACAAGCCTTTTGTACAAAGAGTGATTTTACACCGGTTGATATTGTAATGACGTTAGTCACAAAAATAGTCAGCCTCAGAGAGAGTCATAGGCTTTAAATAAGCGAAAGTTTGATGCTTTGTTGGATGAATTCAGTTCAATGTATATTGGCTTACTAATGTATAATAATGCTCTCTGTTTGAGTGGCGAAAAACGTACTGCAGATGTTGACTGCTAGGAAAAATAAGACTTTACTGCAAAATGAGGGGAAAATTGAACATTACCCATAGTGGTTGGATGTTATGTGGCTTTTAAAATTGATGTTTTTTTACAGACATATGCCAACATTTCAATAAATTGAACTTCAAGCTTCAAGGAACAAATAAAGCAATTATCGTCATGATGAATCTCATTCGCTCTTTTGACACTAAAATGCTTGTTTTCAGAAACGATATTATTACAAGAAACTTGAGGTATCTCCCAAACTCGAAAAAATATATCAAAGATTTAGGAGTACTTGCGAAAACAGACGATGAAGAAGTTATTGAAAAATTTATTTCCGTAATTGATTCTTCAATCAAGGTATTTTCAGGAGGTTTTTCTTAGTTCAAAGAATTATCGGAAATGCTCAAGTTTATTATATACCCTGATGGGACTTCATTTCATAAACTGAACTTGTTCCAATTCGATTGGTTGAAAATTGAAGAAGTTGAAATGTAACTAGTTGATTTCCAGTCTAGTTCAATATGGACTCAAAAATTTATTGATACAAAGAAAAAGTTGGAATTGATTGAAACAGAAGGATTAGCAAGCAATAAAAGTAATGCTTGCAACGAAATTTCGGAAACATGAAATTCGATTCCATACCCATTTAACTGTTTGAATATATATAAGCAGGCTCATGCTATTTCAACCATATTTCCATCTACCTATGCCTGTGAGTCATTATTTTCAGCGATGTATAACATTAAAGACTCGCTTAGAAACCATTTTGTCAGATGACTCCGATTCAGCATGCATTCTGCTATATAAATATAACATCTTACAATCCTAATATAAGTTGTTTGTCATACAATTTGCAACAACAGAAGTCAGACTAATGTTACTTTAATTTGGATTACACGTATAACTAAAGCATTTACAGTGAAAAAATGTATTTTTTCGTAGCAAATAAAAAGTTTTGAGTTGTTAGAATATAGTTTAATTACTTTCTCCCAATAACCACAAATCAAAATTATTTGATGGCACGTATATACTGTAATATCTAAGACTGCTGCTGGCGAGAGTGGAATGTTGGCACGGCTTTGATAGGGTTAATGTATTTTGGAAGAGGGTTTGCCCCTGAGAGAAGTTTGCTTGACTCCGAGAGGTACGGTCGAGGGAGGAAAAGTTCCCTTGTTTTAGGAAGCGCGGATTTGTTTTTGGACGGAAGGGAAAGGAATTCCTTCTGTGAGAGAGCGGCCACAGGGGTGGTCCGGAGAAAGAAAGGATAAGAGATAGTCTCTTGGGACTGTGTGTGAATTGATTTGTATCTGATTGTGGTTAATCAATAGAACTTATGTTAATCAAGAATGATATATTTAATCAAGAAATGTATTAATCAAGATGCAATTATGTATGTAATAATGGATATGAGATGTTATTAAGAAAGTAATAAAGATATGACATATATCTCCTTAAATATTTCTCTCGCCCCGTGAAAAAACAGTGTTGGGAGAAATCTGAAAAAAGTTGTGTTGTCCATACCTCCCTACTACTCTGGGATACTTTGTGTCCCATTCTAATTTAGACCCTACATACGACATTGGAATAAAGAGTGGGTGAAAAAAGGGATGAGATTCATACAAAAGAGCCGTTTAAACTTTACTTTTAGATTGAAACCTTGAATGCAAGTGTTGGGTAAAAAGTAGGTGAAAAATGCACAAGAGTCATAGAAAAAAGAGCCGTTTGAACAGAAAAGGGGGAATAAAGCAATGAAACGAATCGTTGAAGGTGTTTGTTTCAAACGAGATTGTTTTCATGATTCATTTCAAATGAGATCGTTTTCGTTTCAAATGAGAGGGTGATTCATTTCAAATGAGATGGTTTTCGATTCAAACGAGATGGTTACAAATGAGATGGTTCAAATGAGATGGTTTTCGATTTAAATGAAATGGTTTCAATTCAAATGAGATGGTTTTCATTCCAAATGAGATGGTTCAAATGAAATGGTTTTCATTCCAAATGAGATGGTTTTCATTCCAAATGAGATGGTTTTCATTCCAAATGAGATGGTTCAAATGGGATGGTTTTCATATCAAAAAAGGTCGTTTTCCATTTCCAATCATTTTTTGAAAGGGTCACGGTGCTCAGCTATTTTTTTACCGACTGTATAGAACCTATTGCAATGACTGTAAAACGAGAGGTAAAACCTATTTTACAGTTATTGCCATAGGTCAATGGTATAGTGGTAATAGCACCGGCCCCCTGGAATCCCAGCAGGTTTGTGCCGTTTCCACAATTAGGGACATGAGCTAATGGTACCAGGGAATGCTATGCAAATGGAACACACAATGAGTAATCTCATAGGATCAAACGGGACGGGGGGTAAATGAATGCTTCTAGGGTCCAACGGATGTCCAAACATTTTTGGGGAAACAACCCAAAGGAGCGGGTGTACGATTCAACTTTCAAACGAAACGAGAACATCTTGAAGAAAATGGATCCATCTTGAAATGGGAGATTCAGCAAACCGATTGCTTCGTCAACCATGGACGACCCACTTTAATCTATTGAAAGGAACCGAAGCGCTGAACTGGCAAATGTCTTAACATTTTCAAGCAAAGGGCCCGCGATACCTGGATTACCTTAGGACTGTGGTGTCAAAATGAGGTGGGCACTTTACAAAGAATTGCACGGTTTTGGGACACTTTTTTAACAAAGACTGTAAAAGGATGCCCAAAAGTTGCACAGTTTTGGGCATCCTTTTCAACAAAGACTGTAAAACGGGTGAGAGGGTTTTGACACAATGAATGGCAAGGACTGTAAAAATAAATGGGAGGGTTTTGAGACATTTTGGACACATTGAACGGCAAGGACTGTAAAACAGATGAGAGGGTTTTGAGACACACAGTCAATGGCTGTAAAACAGGCGATACACTCTTTAAAAAATTGTGAGACGGTTTTGATACACTGAATGGTAAGGACTGTAAAAAGCAGGCTGTACACTCTTAAAAAGTTTGACCGCTTTGGGATACTTTTATTACAGTAATTACCATAGGCTAATGATAAAATTGTGAATATTCCGGGGTACCGACAAATTTCTGAAATGACTCACATGAAAGGCAATAGTCAAAAATTTAAAGGCCACAAAAAAAAAAAAAAACATTTTTTTTTTCATATTTATTGTCAAGGTTTTTTTATTGTAACAAACCCATGCCACACATGTAATTTTCTTGGCATGTTCATCTTTGCAACGAATCTGAAAACATTTGAGTCACATTGATCAGCATTCTTCTCAGTCCACAATTTTCCAACAACAAATTGTCCCTTTCGGTTTTAAACACATTTCTTTCGGCTTTAAAGGTATCTCTTTCAGATTTAAGAACGTCTCTTTCAGCCTTCCACTCATTTTCCTTGGATTGAAACTCGTTTTTCAATACGTCTCGTTCCATCTTCAAATCCGCCACGATCGTTTTCCAATAATTATCCCGTTCCATTTGCACCTTTCCTTTAATTTCCCTCAGTTGCTTCATGACACTTTGTTGCCTATGGGATAAAACGTACATTTCATCCTTGAGAATTTGAAGGGAATATCCCGGTTTGAAAACAATTTTCTTGTCACCGTGCAGCGTCAAATACGCTTCGTCTTGGTCGTTGAAGGGAATTTGACAATGTATAAACTTCCAGCCCGTCACTTTAATAGGGACTACCCATTTCAAATTGCGCCACTTGTCTCTCACGCATTCGGCATGGATATCCCACAGTACCACATTCTTGCTACCGTTTTGTTCCGAGAGTAACCTTTCTATGCCGTTGGGAAACAGAGTGCATAAAATTGCAATGCTGTGCTCATGCATAGGTCGATTGATGTGAAAATGGGAGGTGTGTTTCCCTCCTGCTACATTTTCTGGAATTCTACCGTCACACGTGGCCTTTGGTTGGCTGACATACACAATGGTCCGGGCCAAGTGAAAAGCATCTCGAATTTTCACACATTTCTTGGCGCGTCCCTGGTTTGGAAAATCATAGCGAATTTTGTGTTTCCAAATTTCTTTAAACGAGCTCTCTGGCTCACAGGCCAGAATCATGTGCCGGTGCTGTACTCTACCCTCTTCACTCTCCAATCCATCACACAGACACCAGAAGGGTAAAAGGACAAATTCATCACGAATACACACTTTCCATCTCCCCCGACAAAAATATGTAGCAGCGTCGTAGCCACCATAATGTGAAACCAATCCAAGTCTTGACGCAGGTAGTGTTGATGATTCCGTGAACGTCCTTCCCCAAGCCGCTTCCGTTTACTCAAATTCTAGTCCACGAGGCCACATGTCGGTTTCAACACTGAATCGTAAAACTTACATACGTAGGCCCGCAAACGACTGCGCGTAGTGAGGTATCGAGATGAAATATTTGCATTAGCACGTGGTGCCTTCAAAGTTGTCACTGTAATCCGTACTGCCATCATCTTCCTATGAGCCACAAAGTCTTTCAAGCATGCCAATACATGCGTCACATTCTCAGGCTTCATTCTTTGCCCATGAGGCCAAGATTTTAACCCCATGCAAAAAACACACTCTTTACGATTTTTCAAAGAATGTTCTTTCAAAGCATGTTGGTGATAATAATGTCCAAAGGTCATGGATTCAAAGCAAAGGGGACAACGAACGACAACATCCTTTGAGGAATCTATGAGCCTGTAAAGCGTCTTGAGAGACATGTCCTGCTTCACTTGGAACTTGAAAGAAAATGACTCTACAACAATATGCTTTACACATATAAATACCATTATTACTTAAAAAAAAAAAAAATTTTTTTAGATATTACTATTATCATGTAACAAATACGATGTTTTTTTAAGATTTGATGTAAATTTGTATACAAATATTTTTTAACAATGTTTATTGTCTCGGAAGTTTTCACCATCAACCTGGAAACGCTGCCCCATTTCCGGGATTTGAATGACCGCAACCTGCCTGACCACTCAGAATGATGAGGCACTAGAATTTGACATTTCCGGAGTGCACCATGGTGAAATCGTATCGATTTTATAGCGTTACCTGCAGCATTTTAACAAGTTGCAGGCTGAATGCAAAAACAGACGGCCTGAGCCTCGAAAAGGGGGATCGAGTCGACACAAGAGTCGACTCGGTCCCCCTTTTTTCAAGACACACAGTATGCCAACGTTGGAGAGCCTATTTTAAAAACTTGTGCTGCATCGCAACATGTGCATCAGCCAATAGGAATCGTTTCACGTGACTTTATTCGAGTATAAAAGGCCACAGTAGCCATCAGCCCTAAATCAGAATGCTTTTGAATGCAGTTGTGGCGCATGCTAAATGTTTTTCGTTAAGACTGTCAGGATTTGGAGTGATTTATATTCTCAGATTCTGGCAGTCTTATCGGTAAAATGTTTGTGGCTGTACCTTCAAATCCGGAAAATTGGGGATCGAGTCGACTCTTCGGTTCCCCTTTTCGGGTCAATTTATACACCAAGATTGGAATTCATCAAATATAAATGAGACTACCCGTTGATAATGGTCGTCGGTTTTTGAAGACACACACCAAGAATGGAGAGCTCTTGTCTCGTTGAGGTGGCTTGTTCCTTTCTTTCACACCAAGATTGAAGGGTTTGTCTCGTTGAGTTGGCATCCCCCATTTTCTCACCAAGATGCATATATTCATTTGACACATGTCACGAATTTCATTTTAATGATAGTCCCTTCCTGATGTCTACATTTCATTTGTGGATGACCCCTGTCTGCCCTGCCCTCTGTGGAATGAAAAATTTTTTCTCTCGCCCCGTGAAAAATTATTTTTGGGAGAAATCTGAAAAAATTTGTGTTGTTCATAGTACATGGTTGTCAGTAAGGACTTTGAAGGATAATTGAATTGAGACCCTAAACGCAACTGTGGGATAAAGGCTTGGTGAAAAATGGACAAGATTCATACAAAAGAGCCGTTAAAACTGCCATTTTGGATTGAAATTTTGAATGCAAGTGTTGGATAAAAAGTAGGTGAAAAATGGACAATAGTCATAGAAAAAGAGCCGTTTGAACAGAAAAGGTGCGAACGAAATAACAAAAATACGGCGTTGAGAGGGTGTTCGTTTCAAACGAGATTGTTTTCATGATTCATTTCAAACGAGATGCTTTCGTATCAAACGTGATGGGGATTCATTTCAAATGGTTTTCGATTCAAATGAGATGGTTACAAATGAGATGGTGATTCATTTCAAATGAGATGGTTTCCGATTCAAATGAGATGGTTTTGTTTCAAATGAGATGGTGATTCATTTCAAATTAGACTTTTTTCGATTCAAATGAGATGATTTTATTTCAAATGAGATGGTTTTCGTTTCAAATGAGATGGTTTTCAATTCAAAAAAGGTCGTTTTCCATTTCCAATCATTTTTTGAAAGGGTCACGGTGCTCAGCTATTTTTTCGACCGACTGTACAAGGAAAAAGTTGGAATTGATTGAAACAGAAAGATTAGCAAGCAATAAAAGTAAAAATTTTGCTAAATCGTTAAAATTCGGGAAAACAGGAAATTTTTTAACTTTTTCCTTTAATCCTCATCTTAACTGTTTAACTAAGCCGGCACCTTTTATAGATTTTAACCATATTTCCATCTACAATCCTGCGAGTAATTTTTTCATAAATTTGAACAGAAGAGACTTGCTTAAAAACCATTTTTTCAGTGATGTTTTTTTCAGCATGGTTTATTGAAATATTTTAAACTTCCCCCCAATCCCAAAATAAATTTTTGATAAAATTTATACCAAACAAAAGTCCAGATAATGTTAAGCTTTAATTGGTTAATGTATTAAAGGGGGCTTTACTGAAAAGTATTTTTGAGCCCAAAGGAATTTGGTTTGAGTTTTTAAAGGAATATAGTTTAATTCTTCCACAACCACTCAAAATTAAAGATGCACGTTAAACTGTAACTAAAACGTCCCCCCTTGGGGATTTGGAAAGGGGGTGCCGTTTGGTTCCGTTTGAAGGGTTAAAATTTTGGAAAGGGCCCTTTGCCCCCGAGAGGGAGAATTTCCCTTACCCCGAGAGGTACGGTCGAGGGAGGAAAAGTTCCCTTGTTTTAGGAAGCGCAGAAGAGCGCGGATTTGTTTTTGGACGGAAGGGAAAGGAATTCCTTCTGTGAGAGAGCGGCCACAGGGGTGGTCCGGAGAAAGAAAGGATAAGAGATAGTCTCTTGGGACTGTGTGTGAATTGATTTGTATCTGATTGTGGTTAATCAATAGAACTTATGTTAATCAAGAATGATATATTTAATCAAGAAATGTATTAATCAAGATGCAATTATGTATGTAATAATGGATGTGAATGTTATTAAGAAAGTAATAAAGATATGACATATATCTCATTAAATATTTCTTTAGAAAAAATGCCACGTTAATCGAAAAAGGTTCGCCACCCCTGTTATAAAAGGTTTATGTTTCTTTCTCTTTTTTTCGCTTCCATCTCCTTCGTGTGGTATGGAAGTTTGGAGAGTGGGATACCGCTTAGATGTCATCTTCGTCACTTGACCAAGTTTCAAAAGTAAGAAGTCCGTCTCCTATTGAGCTGGCGTTGCTTTAGAATGTGACAAAAATGAAAATCAAATAAAATGATCCTCTTCCCACCTTCCTTCCGTTGGCCGAAATTATTGATTTCAGTGTTTCGAAAGTGCGAAGCAATGTTCTAGAAAGACGTTAATCTCCAAACGTACCAAAATAACCCACATTTTCAATCTGGCAACATTTATCTATCTTAGCGTGTGTGTGTTTCAGGGTATATGTTAATGTCTGACTACTAAGAAATTTTGAAGTCGCTTATTTGTGTAAAGCGGAAGGTATGTTAAGTCGATCATTTTGATTTGAAATCATATTTTATGCTATTATTTATTTTAGAATCGTTTGAATCAATCCTTCGTTTTTATTTGCTCAAATATCTTAATATGAATGTATCACCCTGTATTGCGGGATTATGAAACCAATATTCTTTAATTGTCAGCTGTTTAAAATATTGTATGGAAGGAGTATCTGATGAAGAAATTTCATTTTTCTGAATTCAATCTGCTTGTAAATCAAATTTAAAGGTTAATGATGATCGATTTTTATGCTTTGTATGTCTTTTTTAAATGTTTTTATTGTATATTTATCTGATAGAGTTCTTTAGATTACAGTCAGATGAAACAGTGCCATTTGTTTGTTAAACTTAGCTGTCAGACTTTTATTATTTTTCAAAACATTAGTGTGACGATTAGAAAATGTGGCGTAAGTTCGATATGAAGACTTTTTTCTTTGTTAAATAAATTGTGTAACTATAAAATTGCAAATTTATATAAATTATTTCTTTTTAAAAAAAGTTATGTATTTTCAAATGAAATTTCTAAAAAATATTCATAGTTGAAGTAATAAAATTATTATAGTTAAAAAATATTGTTTGGGAAGAATAAAAATGGAATTTGTGTGTGTGTCAAGAATCTAAATTTATTTTTGATTTGAATTTTTCTAACACAATTATTTTAATCGTAAGCAAAACTACACCTTTTTAATATTTCATTTAGACATATTTTTAAACTATCTACTTTTAAATGAATAATAAGCTAATTATTATGGACATATTAATAATAAATTTATGTATTGAAGTGACTGTCTTATGTTTGGCAGATCAGGTTTTCATATTATTTATTCAAGATTCTCATTCACCAAAAGTCCATTTATTAGTAACTGATATCCTGATCATGGCTGAAGCTATATATTATTGATAAATTGCTAAAATATAATATTAATTGTTTGTTTTGTCTTTAGATGCATAATTTGTTAATAATTTAAGTGTGTTGATATGCATGTGTCATTTTAAACCCATTATACATTAGTAGTTTAAAGGGCTATTGCTTTAAATGTTTATTATTATATTTAATATTTAATGAAAGTTTTAATTAAAAAAAGTTATAAAATTCAAAATTATAAATTTTAAAAAAACATTTCCCCCAGTTTGAATCTATTAATATTTTATTCCTGAAGCAGATGTGCATTTGGTTATTTTTCTAAGTGTGTGCTTTGAATTCACATCACAATATATCATTTTAAAATGCTTGTTTTAAAAGGGTACATAACGTTCCCAAAGGGGACTTTTGAAATCTGCAAGGCTTAGTTGTCAATATGTAGTCCATTAGGGGAAAAAAAGAACTTAAATAAGAAGAAACTGATTCTTGTTTAAAATTTTAAAAATTTTTCTTTTTAAAAATTTTGGAATTTTTGGAAAAAAACTTTGATATTAAACTTCTTTTTTATTTTAATTAAGAAAAAAATTATTTTCAAAAAAATATTTAAAAAATTAATAATTAAAAATTAAAAGCAAACATGTAATATAAAATTTTTTAAAAAATCTTTCATTTTAAACTTTTTTAATTTTTGGGGGAAAATAAAGATTTTTAGAAATTTATTATTCCGTTTTTTTTTAAATAAAAATTTTAGATTGAAGGTTAGAATAGTGGGCCAAAAAAAGTTCAAGGCAATTTTTTCTTCAAAAATGGTTGCTGATCCCCTCGATATGTATCAAAAAAGGGAGTTCCAAAGTTTCAAATAAATTTTTAAAAAAAAAGGGGAAAAACAAATAATTTTTTTTTAAATTTAAACATAATTCAAAAAGTTCTGTTTTTTAAAAAATTAAAGAAAAAGGAATAAAATTGAATTAGGAAAATTAAGAAAAAGGCTTACAATAGAAATTCTTTGAAAGGAGGATAATGTTCTTAAGGCCTTTGAGGAAAAGTAAAAACTATTTATTCAGATTGAAGGATTTGTGTATTTTTCTCCACATGATTTCCACAAAGTAAGAATCAATATGATTCTCGTGTACCAACATATTAATCATTAAAATTGAAAGCGTACTTATCCTACTTTCCTCAATCCAGCTATTCTTTCGTACAGACCTTCTAATATGATGCACATTCACTTTTAAATTTTGGCATTCCTAAATATATCCATCACTCAAATCCTTTTTAACACGCTTTAATAAGTTTCACTTGTATGTAAGGGAATATTTGAACTCAATTTTACCCACTTTAAAAGGTCAGATTAATTCGAAATTCTCTACACTTGTCAAGGACCGATGACAATACAAGAATTTCATAATATTGTTCCATTGTCCAGATCAGGAAAATCAGGAACGACGATTTCCAGATTTGGCGACTAATTCATTATATTATTGATTTAGCGACTAATTCCATGTATCATTGCCAGATTTGGCTATTAATTCACATTAAACCATTTCCAGGTTTGGCTATTAATTCATTATACCATTTCCAGGTTTGGCAACTAATTCCAGATCCCATTTCCAGATTTGACGACTAAAAGATTAAGAGTAACCCTGAAAGAGAAAATGTTTTTTTTTTTTTGCTTCAGCAATGTCTTATCATAATATAAACAACTGTCTAGTTTTTTCTGAAAATGGAAATAAAAAAAAAGACTTCTGCATGTAAAAAAAATAATTTGTTCTAACTCGGATAAGCAAACTTTTTCAGTTACGGGCCAAAAATTTAAAAAAAAGTGTATGAATAAATGATAGCTTAAAAAATTAAAAATACATACTTTTATTGAAGACTGAACTAAAAAAATAAAAAATTAAATTTCAAAAAAACTGAAAAACACGCTTTTATGGTTAACCGAACTAAAAAGTAAAAAAAAACAATTCTTAATATAAGAAGAAAATGATTTACGAGAAAATTAATGTTGTTGTGGTAAAAGCATGTGGTGTGCTTTGTACTAAATTTTTACACTAACTCAGCATTTCGAAATATAACTAGTAAGAAATTTATAACAATTGATATAGAGTACTCCATGCTTTTACCCCAATGACATTAATTTTCTCTTAAATAAATTCTTATATTAAGCATTTTCTTTTTAGTTCCATTAATCATAAAAGTGTTTTTTTAGATTTTAAACTATAATTTTTAGCCAAACACATAGCATTCTTGCAGACCATAATTCAACATTTGCAACAACCAATTATTTATCCATTTACCATTGTATAATAGACATCTTTCCCTTTCATTTCAAATCATAAAAAAAAAACTTAGGTTATACCTCTCGGACAAATTTTTCAGTATAATTCAAAGGAACAAACGCAAAAACTAGAAATTGAGTTGAAAAAATTTTCGAGGAAAACTTTGTAAACCTGCAAATTAAAAAAATTAGTTTTATTTCCTAAAAAAGAACACTTAAATGATTTATCTATAAATAGTCTTGTCTTTTTAAGAACATGCAAATTTTAAATTATGAATGAGAATTACATTCAAAGAACATGTGACCTTATCAGAATAAGAGCAATTTTTTTTAAGTTTAAGGGTTGCCAAATTAAACAATCTGCCAGAATGAAATTGCACCACTAAATCTAAATAAACATCGCCAAAACTAATTAACCATCTATTCTACACTCCAGCCAAATTTTGATTTACTGTTACTCTATATCAGGGGTGGCCAAACTTTTGGGATCCGTGGTCTACTCCCTATTTAAAAAATCGAAGGCAGTCTACCAATGGCAGAGCTAAATTAACGTAATGTACATGTTTATATATTTATTTTCGGTAACTTTCTAAAAAAACTTAATATTATTTACAAAATAAAAATTTACTGACGAAAATAATCAAAGTATTCATATATCAAAAATTGACCATCCTATTCACTTCGTTTAGTTGAAATTTGACACTGTATATCTGCTACAAGTTTATCATTTTGTGGCTGGTACGAGCTTATTGCAATGCGTAAACACTAAATTAAATGTTCATCTGTTAAACGTGACTGATGTTTGGTTTTTATGGCGTTCATGGTTGAAAAAGCAGATTCAGCAGAATCGTCGATCAAAGTATGATTTCAAATACAAAATTAGTTTGTAAATATTTGGAAGCGTTTCCTCAGAAATTAATTTCCAAAATCAGTATAAGCTAGATGCTCTGGATTTAAGAAATATATTGCATCTTAATTTCATAATTTCTTCCTCGACTGTGACTGATGTGTGGTATCTATTAAATGTCCTATTTTTTCAGATACTCCATCAATGTTGACATTTTCATTAAATGGAAATATCATAAAATTGAGTATTTCTTCCAACCTAATTAAGTCAGCGAATCTTCTTTCAAATTCTTCAAACAAAACATCTAAGTGTTCGGCGAAATCTTCGAAGTCTCAGTTTGGATTATGGATGCACTCTTCCTCCATCTTTTTGAAGTTTCTCAATTCATGTTTTCTTAATTGAGACGCATACCTTTTTATCGTTTCTTTGAACGTTTTAATCCCTCTCATCATGTCTGTTAAAATTTATTCTTTCCTTGTAGATCTAGGTTTAAGTCGTTAAGTTTTGCAGTGATATCGCAGAGAAAAGCTAGTTTCATGAGCCATTTCTCATCTTCCAATTCAGTAATGTGCTCTCCTTTCATTTGTAGAAAATTTTTTGTTTCTGCTGACAGAATACGAAATCTTCTTAAAAAAGCACCATGGCTTAGCCACCTCACGTCTGTGTGTGCAATAAGAGATCTCCGTACTCTGATTCAGTTTCTTTCAAAAGCGCCCGAAATTGTCGTCTGAAGACTTTTTGAACGAATAGAATTGACGATTTTAAATGCAATTTGCATTATGTCATTAGACTTTAGTATTTTTGAACACAATACCTGTTGATGGATAATGTAATGATAGCTGGTAAAACTGGGAATTTCCTCATCATTATTGCACAAGGCAATAAAACCAATTCGATTCCCGACCATTGCTGGAGCTCCATCTGTTGTAATAGAGATCAATTTATATATTGGAAATCCTGTCTTGTCAATAAAGAGTTTTTAAATGAACTGTAAATATCTTGGTCTCACGTTTGTCCTTTCAATGGAATTATAGTTAATAACTCTTCTTTTGATGTCATATCTTCAAAAACCATTCTCACAAAAATGCATAACTGTGCAATGTCACTAATATCCGTGGATTCATCAAATTGAAGTGATAGGAACGTACAAGCTTTTAAATCCTCATTTAATAAATCCTCCAAATTATTATTCATAGCTTCAGTCTGTCGCATCACAGTGTTCTTAGCGACAAAGAAATATTATATTGGCGATATTTATTTCAGATTTGTTTTTAAAATCATGGAAAAGCACTTCTCGCTTTACAGAAAGCTTCTTTTATCAATTCTCCATCTTGAATGGTTTTTTGCTTTATCAAAACTTCTGTAATTTTAAGCGGCGTAATGTTACTGCTTTAGCTTTGGTTCCTGATCTAGTAAATACTGATTGCTGTAAATGTAAATTGACTTTAATTCATGCACTTTAACTTTTTAGAAATCCACTGCAATTGGAATGTCTGTAGCGTATTTTAAGTGCTTTCGGTTTTAAAATGTCTTTCGGCGTTTGCTTTTTGGTAGTGCCACACTTGAGTTACATATGAGACAAACACATTTCTCCTTCATGCGTAACAAAAAGAAATCATCTTCCCACTCATTTGTGATAATGGTATGTTTTACTTCTCTTAGCACTGGTACCTGGCTGAGTCATTTTGGATGGGTTGTTGAAACCAAAATTATGTATCAGTCGCGGTAGGAAGCGGCGACCTTCAGCGTAAGGCGTTAACTGAGAACTGAAACTAAGCGAGGGTGTGGCGGGTAGTCTAGTCGACTCGCCGCGTCGCTATCATCGCGCCGCCTACTGGATATAATCTAAGCATCCCCTTTGTCAAGTTGTTTCTATTTAATTCTCCACTGTAAAACGACAAATTCATTGTATTACTTTGCACAGTTTGTTTTAGGTTTTAAAGTGTAAACTGTAGTAAATTTTTTATTTTAAATAATTCATTAATTCTATGTCATAAGTCATAAATTAAATTGTTAATATCCGAGGTCATTATCGGGATGGTCGTTCCGACTACCTAAAATGTCTTCAAGGTGGACGTCTTGGCCATCCCTGCTCTGTATAATCAAGTTGTTTTTTGTTTTTGAAAATGTTTTCATAAGAGTATTTTTAGTATAATTTAACTTGTATGTGGCAAGTAGTTGAAAATTGAAAATACATTATTTATACTTTTCAGTATTCTCTCATATATATCAAGTTTTTAAAAAGTTCAGTTTTTTTTATTTAAGAATTATTTTTTTTTTTTTTTTTATATTCATATTTCATTTATGTGTTTGAAAAAATATTTAGCATCGGCAGTTACATTCACAGTTTTAGGGGAATGGAGGTTTACATTCTGAAAAAGTTTTTGATGAGAATTCATAATCTCTGGTAAAATTAAATTTTGTTGGCCCCTACGGGGGTTGAATCCTCTAAACATACCACTATTGTGTACGTCACTGATAATCATTTAGGATAGTTTGATAATATTTGTGGTCATTATTTAAAAATGTCAGTAGTATCCATCTCTTCAATCAACAATTTTAAATGAATTTTCTAGATTTAATTAATTGCGATAGAAATAAAATAAGGAAATTTATTTGAGTATACATATCTGATTGAGTGAAAATATTTTTTAATAAAAATTTACACACACACATAAGATGTTTTAGAAATAGAAATCTTGCATACTTTCTCTGAAAGCACTTTTACTATAAAACATATTAGTTAACCAAGTTTTGTGTAATGTATAGGAACATATAAAGACTTGATATCTCATTTTGGATACTTTTTAAATGTATATATCCATGTGTGTATACATACAGTAATTCATATTGGTTTCTAGATAAAAGTTCCCAGTTTAAAAAAAGGTTTATTAAATATCCAAGAAAGTAGAAAAAAGTTTCATCACACATAATTTATCAACTTAAAACTATTTATTGTAAACATTGTATTCAAATTATGTCTTGAAGCAAAGCTTTTACTGGAAATGTGCTGTAAATGACATTACATAATAACTAGAAACTCAAAACTTTTTTTTTTAAAAAATTTTTTTCATTTTTAATGCAAAATATTTTCTATTTTCTTAATGTTTTGTCTAAATGTTTAATTTCTTGTAAAAGTATTCTAAGTATGAATATAATTTTATTACATTCTGTTAGAAATTTAATTGTACAGCATTTTAAATATAAAAATGTAGAATGTTGTGATAATTAGTATTGTAAATAATTTAGCTGTTATAAAAAGACTGGGTAAAAATTGAAAAAATGCAGTGTTGACAAGAATGCAGAGGTTTATTCTTTGGGAAAATCAGTGATAAACCTTCATACTTATAAGTAAATAATTAAAAGAAAGTTTTATTTTAAAATTTAATCCTAAATCTTTCAAATAAGTATAATCTGGTCTAAGTGGAATGAAGAAATTGTCTTACAAGGGGAGGGCACGACTAAGGAAATTCATTTGGGATCGAGACTTGGTGTAATAGTGGTACTCCTTTAGGGTGCTCACCCCTCAATGTAATTCCACCGAATGGCCAGTCGATTAGGAAAAGAAATCGCCGAAATTCTGCAACATACAGTTAAATTTTAATTTTCGCTACAAGTTCATAGCGATTGGTAAATCGTCTGCTTCAAGCGGGGTGGGGGGTTCAATTCCTGATCAACATTTTTTCTTCAATTCATTTAATTATTCTTTTAAATTAAATAAATTTATTTATGAAAGGTTTATTAAATATTAAATGATATTTTTTTGTATTTTATAAAGTAAAAAAAAATTAAAAATATTTAAAATTAGTAAATTATTATTTATTAAAATTAACTAATTAAATACTATTTATTATAGCTATTATTAAGCATTAGTATTAATAAGAAATATTATTAATTTATTATTAAAATTATTTAAATAAACTTTTTGAAATTAAATAAATTTATTTCAAAAGGACTTATTAAATATTTTATAAAATTATAAACTAATTAAATTAAAATATATAAAAATATATTTTATAAATTATTTTTTATGATATATAATATTTTATTTATAGTATATTGTATTTCATATTATAGAACTATTTGTAACTAATTTTTTTGTAAAATATCATTTAATATTTATTATATATTTTATTATAGATATTATTTATTAATATAAAATATATTTATAAGATATAAAATAATTACAAAAAATGTCATTTAATATTTAATAAATCTTTCATAAATAAATTTATTTAATTTAAAAATTTAAATAATTGAAGAAAAAAAATTTATGGGGTGGGGAAAAAACCTGACCTTGCATAGTAAGCAGCGATTTACAATCAAACTCGAACTTGTTGCAAAAATTAAAAAATTTAAAATTTTGTAAAAAAATGCATGAATTTGAAGCGCTAAATGACTGGCCTTACTTGAAAAAACTTAGGGGTGAACACCCCAAAGGTTTCTATTACCAAGTCTGGATTAAATAATTTCCTTTTTGTGCCCCCTCCTTTTTATCCAGTCTTTCTTTTGCTCTTCTTCCTTCCACATCATAGCCAAAGAATTAAGTACTGAATATTTTTTTAAAATTATTTTACCAAAACCTTTTGGGAAAGGCAAATTTGGGTAAAAAAATTAAAAATTTTATATTTTGGGGCTTTAAAACGTTACTTTAAAAAGGTATAGTAAAGAGAGAATATTGAATCAGGAGACCTTTTTAAATATGCATCCTTTGAAGGAGTTACAATTTGAGGTTTTCAAGTATCTTTGGCATAAATACCATTCTTTTAAGAATGCATTTTCTCTTTGGTTTCAATATGATAAATTTTCTGAATATTTTGAAAATATTTGTGCAGATCATTGAACTTTCATATTTTTTTTTATAAAGATAATTATCCTAAAATATTACTGTAGTTATACAGTTTTGTTCTATAGTTGCCCTTAAGTTGTAAAAAATTAAATTTTCTCCTGGAATAAATCTTATTTCATGTATATGAACCTTAAAGGTGAACTGAGAAATATATTTCTACAAAGATGTAATTACTACAAAAGTTCAACTAAAACAATTTTCATGGGAAAATGAAACAGAAAACATATTTGTGCAAGCATTAGTACCTATGCCAAAACTCTAATAAAGGCCATTTTTACTTTAAGATTAGTCAAATATTGTTTTTCTATTAACATTTTTATTGATGTTAACTGCACGTTTAAAGTGTCCAGTTAACATATGTAAGTGCTGATTTCCTGTATTTACTTAATTTAAACTTTTTAAAATTTCGTATAAATATATGTATTGTATGGAGTAATATAAAGTAGGTAAATAATATCACTTATGAAAGTTTATTTAGTATATGTTCTTCACTGTGTGTTGAAGCACAAGCTCTGAAATATTAATTTGAGCCATTGTACATATATGTTTAAAAAAATTGATAACATTTTCAAAAACTGTCGTGACTAACTGTAGAAGCCAAAAGGGAACTAAAAATATTAAAATTATAAAAAATTTTCTATTTCCAATTAACAATAATAAAAACCATTAATGGTAGGGCCTCCATATTAGTTCATTAGATTCTCTTGAAATTGGACACAGGTGTACTAAAGGTGCAAAACTTGGAAAAATATGGAATTTTACTGGTATATTTAAACTTGTTTTGAATTACAGAGCTGTAAAGTTTTCATAAATGGGGGGGACCAAACAGGGAATGTCTTTTTTATTATTGCTGTGGAATCTTTCCTATTTGAGCTTGAGGCCTAGGGATAAGTTGATATTTTTCATATCATGTATGATGTACAATACTAGATTAAGATAAGAAACAATTTCTCAAAATTTAAGTTGAAATTTTAATTTTTAATTAAGTACATAATTTAAATTTTTTTAATTGTTTCCATGAATAGTATTGTAAATCACAGAGCAAAGTATAAATTAGATGATAATGACTACATTGAAGAAATTAAAGATTGAAGTTCCATTTCCATTAATTCTATTCTGTATTTATGTTAATATAACTATGTTAATGATGACATTTGCGGGAAAATAAACATGGACACTGATGTGAATAATGACTTTACTTGTAAGTCTAAAGTAAAACTAGCCATTAAGTAATAGAATCTGTTTATCATTTTAAGTTTGAAAAGGCTCCAGTTGTTTGACACAAGTCACTTTGAATTAAAACTTAAGTTCTTCCAGGAGGAGGTCACTGATTCACATTCATGAGAATATCTATTACTGAGACCCACAGAATGTCAGCAGTTTTTTGGATATGAGAAGGATGTAGATGGCTCATCCAAATAGAAGAAAAATTATTTTTACTTCATCTTCATTATAGTGTAAAGCATACCTGAGCCACACCGGTGAGTTTCATAGCTAACAATGACGTAGCCTGATTTGTCAGCAAATTTAAGTTTATCAGATTTTGATACTTCCATTTTACAAGCTTCTAGACTATAAAAAATTTTTCACCAATAATTTTTGCATAGTTGCTGGAATGAGTGCATGTATTGGTACATGCTACTTTAATGGCTATTTTTGATCTGACAAATTTTTCAAGAAACACTTTAAATTCAACATAGTTTTCTGGGGGTTGAATTTGAAAAGTCTACATTGGTAATGTTTTCTGCTGCCCACACTCAGAAAGTCATAGATTTGGAATTGGTTTTCATAAGGTCTAAACTACCACAAGTTGCCCCTTTATAGACTCCCTACTCTATTATAAGGCCCCTTAACTTAGTGGTGCAACAGCCCATTAGGGCCAAGGCTTTGTGCTCAACTCAGTATACGTAACCTTGGACTCTGTGGTGCATGCGCAGATGTTCTGGTCAGGTGATTAGTCTGGCACGAAACCCCCGTATTCAGTTCCCATGCAAGCTTAGTACTCATTTATCAACTCACTTAAAGGATGAAAGGCTGACTCAACCTTGCCCAGCCCAGGGTTTGAACCTCGGACCTGTGGTGTGCAAGCACGATGCACTAACCACTGGGTTTCAAATTCTAGGGCCCTTTACATGCAAAAAATTATCACTCTTCTAATTTAAAATATCCTTTGAGAAAACATAGGCTTAAGAAATTTTTGTATTGGGCAGCGGAACCATTGGAAAAATAGAAAATGTTTTTGAAATTTGGGTGTCAGAAAGATTATGAATTCCTTTTGAAAAGTACACTGATCATCAAAACAAAGGATGATGTGAGAAACAATATGCTCTCTAAATTAAATGCACTGATACTCAATTTCCCAATGCTGCTATTATATATGTTAATTAAACATAACTGAACGCAAACATTATATTGTATTTGATATGTTAGTGCCAGAAATATGCGAACTCTATGATGCACAATGGATGCATGTTAGAATTCTGGTCTGTAGTACTGTTTAAAGTGAAAGTTGTTTTTGAGAGGGATCTATATTCATTAGTTATGGCTTAAAGGCATCCTTTAAGTGAAGATCAAGAATGACATAACTATAATTGACAAATAAGGGGAGGTCGAGCACAAATGCAGATCAGCCAAGATTTCAGTATCCCGCATAATTTCAGAAATCAACTACATCCGAAGACCATTTTCTGTCATTGGCTTAAAGAAACCATGAAGCAACCTTTAGGCTGCTATTGGAACTTGAATTAGCCATTCTACTGCTCCAGGAAGACTTAACAAGCTTAAACTGTGTGTGGGAAAGCTAAAAGTTTGTGTCCTACTCATTCCAGTTGCCAGAAGGGCCTGTTTAAACTAATGCTGTCATGTTCAACAAAGCCAAGAAGATTGGGCCTGAGTATTGTGTTGATTTAGTTCCAAGCTTTACTTATACTTTGGGGTTGAATCCTTTCGGTTGTGATATCAACATCAGATGAATTGTAGCTAAGCACAACCATAGATTGTAATACCACCAACATTCAGGTTAGCGAGAATAAGGAAAAGCAAAACTGCGCAAACCCAAGGTCTTTACAACTGTTTAGTACCAAAATATGTACATATGTTTTTGCATTGTTGACTCTTTAAAAATAACGTAAAATTAATAAACAACATGGGGGGTACCAAAATTTTTCAGACACAATAAAAAGGTTCAAAGAGTGTAATCAGACTTTCTTGATGCTCATAGTACAGCGAAGATTAATCAGGAGCATAAATTGAAATAGAACATTTTATGAAAAGTAAATATCTTTAAAAGTGGCCAGCATAATAAAAATAGTAGCTTTAATAACATTAGGCCTTGCAAGATGGGTAGTTGTTCCATTACGCAATCAACATGAATTACTAACCACAATACATAAGAAATAATCATAAAAATTACACAGATACATAAATTTAATGCGATGGCTAGGCTTTAGTATCACCCCCTCACATTTTCGGGCTGCAATCCATCTGATGTTGATATTCATGACACAGAAGGTTGTCGGCATCAATGTTAAATTAAGCTTATAACTAAATCATTGACACTTTAATGCTACATCTTGCTCACTTTTCCATCCATATAGAATGACCATTTTGTCTGAAAATTTTTTCTAAATTTGAATCTTTTTGAAATTACATAAAAGGATAAAATGCGTTGAATTCAAAAATGGTTCGGAATAATCAAATAAAATAGAAGCAAAACAAATTTAACTGTTGCCGGCCAACAAAACTAAAATCCAGTTTTTTTAAAAAAAAATGGGAAAATCGCTTAAAAATTTAATTTTAAAAAGTCTAAAGTGAATTTCGAAAACTTTGTAGTGCACATCATTAGGACCTAGAGTAATTACGTGCCAAGTGTTATACTTCTGGGTTGCTTAGCTTGACCGGTACAGGTGAAACACACACACACAAATTCTTTACTTTATTAGTATAGATATAACACCTATACACTAATAAGGTATCGGATGATAGGCTCTTCGTGAACACCTTTGCCATGCAGTAGCCTGTGATATCATTTGGCAGTGGCGCTGTGATCGACTTTGTGTATGAGATACCTGACTTTCTTGCTAAAGTTTGTAGTGTAAGTATCTTTTGAAACACCATTACTTAGCCCAATCCTTATTTCTTGAATTTCTTCATTTACCCATTGTTAATATGACTAGTCATTGTCATCTAGACCAGAGATGTGCCACCAAATTCTTGAATTGTGCCACCAATTTTTTTTTAATTATTAATTACTCTCAAAGAAAAGAATAAAATTCTGGAACCGAGTCACATTTGGCTGTTTTATATTGGGGGACCGAAAAGTAATGTCGTTTTTGCGCATGTCAGTGCTGCTTTACCGTTTATAAGCTTATTGCATAGTTGAAAGTCGTGCCAGAGACATTTCAAAGTTAAAGTGACTTGCTTAGTTGTGAAAACCTAAACCTTAAATTTTCTTTTCCCATTTTGAGTGAAATGGCTAGCCAAATACCAGAAGGGATTCATATCCGCCATTGCAGGCTTTTGGAGTTTCACAAGTGTAGTAATGCAACAGTTGCTACCAAAAACATTTGCTGATGTTTACCCAAGTTCATAAATGCCAAAGTTGGTTTTCTAAGTTCAGATCCGGTAATTTCGATCTTTCCGACTCACATCGATCAGGAAGACCAACAACTTTAGACAATGACGTTATTAAGGGCGCAAGTGGAAGCATAATTTTCCGTACCCCCTAATAAAAATAAACTGTTTATAAAATTAGTATTGACTGTTTGTCATCATCAGTGGAGAGAGTTATCCATTACTTCCCAAATTTAAATATAAAAAATTTATTCGTTTGTAATTCATTTGTGATAACTGATGTCTGTATTTGAGTTAACTTTGAATGAAGAGGAAGAACTAATTTCGCTCTGTAATAATCGAGATTTAATTTCAAAACATTCAGAAGATTCATTAATTTGTTTCAGATTAAAATTAGAGACAATTATCCTAGAAAAGCCAAAAAAGCTTTACAAATATTGTTACAATTTTCTACATCTTATTTGTGTGAATTTGGATTTTCAGCATTAAAAATATAAAGATGAAAAAAAGATCAAAACTTTTAAATGTAGATGACCAAATCAAAGTGGTATTATCATTTTTACAATCAAATATAAATGAAATTATCAAAAATCTTCAAGCTCAAATTTTCACGTTAAATGTATTTTTATGAATTTGTAGTTAATTACTCAATAAACATTTTGTTGTCTTGGTAGTACTTAACAATGGAAATTATTATCATTAACTATTTACATAGTGTATTATAGATAAGTAAAGTTCCTTTAAACTTATTTTATTGTTAGTGTGCTAAATTTTGAAAATGTTAAAAGTGTACTGCAACAAAAATAAGGTTGAGAATCACTGGTCTAGATCAGTGCTCCACAACCTTTTTATAGCAGCGGACCGGTCAACGTTTGATAATTTTACCGCGGCCCACTGAGGATGGGACACGTTGATTGTTTATATTTTAAATTGTTTTGATTTAACACAATTTTAATTTAGTTACATTTTTAAATATGCCTTCAGATTAAAAAAATATGGTTATACCAAAAATGAAAAAGTAATTTAACGTGCAATATAAAATGATTTCTGTGGAAAGTTGCACAAATCCGAGAGAAATGCACCACTTTAAATAAAATGGCAATAGTTTAATGTTCTTTAGGTGGCCTGGCACCATTTGATCCATGGACCGGGGGTTGCGGATCACTGGTCTAAATGATGCCACGAGATAGCGGATAGTTGGAAGACTCAAAGTTGGCCAATCACAGACTGCCTTATTTATGTAGGGACCTTGGGGATTCTAGAAATGTGGTGTCTACTGTTTGAAAACAGTTCACAAAGACATGAAGTCTAAAAAACTACACTGATTATATACAACAAAAGTAAACTTTAATACTGGTTACCTTATGTTGATTGTATATATTTAAATTTCTATCATGTGGATGAAAAACTTATATAAAGATTACATTACATTTAGACCTACATTAAATTGAATGATATTTTCTGTAGTGTACATGTTGTATTTGCCTGTGAGTAGTAGAAAAAATGTTTCGTCCTCTGCGATTCTTTAAAGGCTGAAACTGGCCGTTTTTTTTTGTTTTGAAAGCATCAGTTTATTGTGAATTACTTCATATCATGAAAATCTTCTTTCAAAGGCGTCTTTATTACAGGTATATAAGTTAAAACTTTTATATTCCATTCTTTTAAATAAAGAAGAAATTCAATACCAGTTCAATTCCAACAATATCCTATCTAAAACTAAAGTATATAATATTACACATTTAAATATATTTGTAGCAATAGCTATATCAGATTCGCAAGTAAAAAAGAATAGGGGGCCTTAGAAAAAAATTAAATTAAAAAATGTTCTATTAGTAATAGAATACTATTTTAAAATTAATTCTTGTTTTCACCATGTATTATGTACGATCTTATTTCTCTTGAGCGAGAGGGGGCGGTATCGAAATATTCACTAGAAAAGGGGGCACCAGTTCAAAAAAGGTTGGGAACCTATGGTCTAGCATGTTGCCTAAAACACCTGTCTTGGTCAGAGGATGTTTGGAAGCGGATCTCATCAGTGATGAGTCGCAATTGAGTCTGGAAAGCAGTTTTAGAAGTACTCTTGTCTGGAGAGAATTAGAGAGTCTATATCGGCCCTCTAACATTGTCGAAAAGGACCACTGTGGTCAAAGTGATATGATGGTCTGGGCATGCAGATCTTCATGTGTTCGATAGAGGTCGATGTGTTCATGCCAACAATACAGAAATGATCTTTGCACCCTATGTCTGATTTTTCCATGTGGAACATATAAATCAATTTCATCTTTACGTATAACACATGTCCAGACATGGCTCAGTTGGTGGACGAATACCTACAGTTATGTTCAGAGTGGCCTGTAATTCCCTGACCTTAGTCCCATCGAACACATGGAACATTCTTGGACCTTTAATTGCAGCTCTAATGACCATCCATGGGCTCAAGAGTGCCTTGGTGGAAAAAGTGGTGGGGTTGATAAGGACCCTGGTAAACAGTATGGAACATAGATGCAAGAGTTGTAGCTGTTAGAGGTGATCATAAACCCAATAAGACACATGTTTTTCTCTGACTGGTGGTTCAAAATTACGAGGTCCATCACCAAAAAACCCTCAATTAGCTGAATAGTGTGACATTAATATTCATTCACTCTGGCTGACAGGATATCAGTCAGCTGCTGGGCAGAACAAGTGACCTGTTTCCTTATTTAGGGGGCAGGTTGTGCCTATTTTTGTTTTTCCATATATTGGTCTTGTATCGGGTATTTTGTCCGGTCTTGATTTTATTTGCTTTGTTAGTTTTATTTATTGCAAAAAAAACCATTTGTCCCTTCAATTGTTTTCACCGGTGTTGTACAGATATACTAATCTGAATGTGTGTTGATCTGAATAATATGTCAATGTAATAAAGAAACTTATCAATACACATTATTAGCTAATATTTTTGTCAATAGACAAAAGAAATCTTAACACGCTTTTATAAGCTTCACTTGTATGTAACGGAATCTTTAAACTTGATTTTTACCTAATTTAAAAGGTCAGATTAATTTGAAATTTTGCACACTTGTCAAGGACTAATGACAATACAATAATTCCATAATTTTGTTCCATTGACTTGATCAGGAATAGCGATTTCCAGATTTGGCGACTAAAAGATTAAGTTACTACTCTTAAAGCAAAAACGGGCATCAGCAATTTCTTACCATAATATAAGCAATTGTCTAGTTTTTCTGCAAATGGAAATAAAAAAAAGACTTGTGCATGTGAAAAAAAAATAATAAATGTTCTAACTGCTAAACTCTACATGCTTTTATTGTAGATCAAACTAAAAAATAAATTATAGTTTAAAAAAATAATTTTAAAAAATACCCTTTTATGGTTAATTGAACTAAAAAGTAAAAAATAATTCTTAGTATAAGAATAAAATGATTAACGAGAAAATAAATGTCATTGTAGTACAAAGCACCCCACATTTTTACACTAACTCAGCATTTCGGAATAGAACTTGTGTAAGAAATTATAACAATTGATATAGAGCAGGGGTGTCCAACCCGGGGGCCGCATTTGGCAGCCTTGAATAATTTTGCGGCCTGCGAGATTCTTTACAAAATTCGACTATTTTGTACAATATTTTTTTTGTTTAAAGAGTTTTTTTTTTCTAAATTGAAATTTATCAAACATAAATCATGCTCAAACTTAACTCACGAAAATCTGCAGCATTAATTACGATGCGCAAATACACATGCATTGAGATGAACTTGCAAAAACTAAGTGAAAGAGTTGAGAAACAGATATCTCACTAATTAAATAAATTAAACATTATTTGATCATTCCATTATTATACTATCTATGTTTGTATACATGAAAAACAATAATATATCAGTCTATTTTAAATTTTCACTCCAACAAATGTTTGTAATAGATCCAAATCTAATATAAAAATATATATTTTTATATGTGGCCCGCGAGGTCATTTAAGTTGGCCACCCCTTATATAGAGCATCCCCACCCCCTAATTTTCTCATTAATCATTTTATTCTTATATTAAAAATTATTTTTTTACTTTTTAGTTCAATTAACTGTAAAAGCATGTTTTTTAGTTCTTTAAAACTATAATTTATTTTTTTATTATTACAATTGTCATTGAATTAATTGTTCTTCAGCTCAGCATTGGTTCCAACTGGAATTTTTCTTGATATTATGTTGTTTATACTGTCCTAATTTTATCTGTTATTGATATATGTAATAAGCTTGAATTGTTAAATATACACGATTTAAATTTATTTCATTCTAATTAATTTTCAGGTTTGTTTGTTTCTGCTGTTTTGCATTTCCATTTTCAAAATGTATGTGAAATCTGATTTGGGTAGTGGCGAAAATTTTCGCTGCTGCATTTGTTTCCATGTCCGCACTGGCACTATAATTCTTGGCATCTGGCATTTGGTAAGTCTGCTGTAGTATATATTTTTATATATATATAATATGTAAATTTTTAATAAAACAAAAAAAAATGTGCAATCCTGTTTTGTTTTTTAATGAAAACAAGTTTTGAAATGTTATGTTGGAGCAGAAAGTGATTAATTTTATATAACATTAAGCAATTCTATTAAAAAACACTTGATTCTATTAAATTACAGTTAAAATATTTGGTTAAAATTTGTTCATGATTTCATGCCTGTTGGAGAGATTCTACATAATTTCCCTTTTAGTTAAATTTCAAATTCTATAGTTTTTAAGTAATGATGATTTTTGTAATTTTAAAAATTTGCGACACAGAATTTATAAGTTTTTAACCTAATCCTCCATCATGTGTGTTCCATATATAAATTAGTTAATCATTACAGTTCTGTGATTTGCTGTGTACTAAAACTTATATTAAAACATTTTCAAAATATTAAATGTTTAATAATTTATGTTTTGTTTTCTATATGAATTGTCAGTTATAGCATTCAAGAAAATGTAGAAGCATGTTGTTTGCCATTTGGGATGCTTGAAGCCTGTACATATTAAAATAAAGGTACCAAGTCTGAATAGTAATAAAAGAATCTGTATTTTATTGGCTGAGTAGTCATGGTCCAAACTTGTGACTTACATTCTTTCTGTCAAGCCATGGATTGAAGTCCAGGTACCCCTAAAAGCTCTCTGTGTAGAGGAAGTAATGCATGTTAAATCTGTCAAGCTCATAATCCTCACATTGGTTTTCTTCTGAAGGCTGAAAAATAGGGAAGCCAGTTCTGGCTCATCCTCGTCACTTGACTAGGGTTGAAAATACAAAGTCTGTTGCCTACAGTCTTCAGAATGCAACTTTATTAGGCAATTGGTTTTATTTTTTTTAGATTGGTAATTCTGAAGGTATATATTTAATATTGCAATATTATTTTTGTCTGAACTACTGTTCAGATCAGTTTGAAATTGAAAATGAGTCATTAATCAGTGGGAATCCCTTTACAGTATTCTATTTTCCGAAATGAAATTTATTCAGAAAATTATATTTAAGAAAACTTAAGAAATGAGTTAAGGGTGCAAATTCATTTATGGTATGATTCACATCAAATTCTAATTTATTCAGGTTTGACTAATACAGTAGAGTCCCGAAAACTGATCGTAATGTTGTCTGAAGGGTGACAGAGTTTGTGAAAATACCAGGTTATCAAGAATAGGATTAAAAAAGGAATAAGTGTGAGTGTTTCCTTGGAAAATTTTTTGCGAAGACAATGAAAATAAATTCCCCTTAACAAAGGGGGAAAGGGATGTGGCATGGAACATTTTCAATAAATTTAAAGAATAAAAAATATCTAATTTACCTATAGCCACCTAAAAAAAAAGTTATGAAAAATAAAACTGTCTATAAGGAAAATTAAACTGACAACTTTGCAAAAACGGGGGTTTTTTTTTAAAGAAATGCATTATGTCTTTTTGCTTTCCATATTGCATTCTGCAATTTGCTGCTTCATTATGAAGACGAAGGAACAGTAAATCCATTACAGATGTACCATGTTGTTCAAAATACTGAAGACGTTTTGACAGCCTTTAGTCCCTCACTACCCATATTTTTGGGATCGCCTTAATTTAACCTCTTTCAACATTTTAAATTTTTTCGACCTACAAGGGTGTAGCCGAGTTATATTGACTGTCGGGTTATTGAGAGTATACTGTTTAGAAACATTAACTGTCTGAATTTATTTAGGATATTTCTCCTTTAGCTCAAGATAATCAAAATGCCCTGTGGTCACAATGATGCAGTTATTAACTTTCTGAGTTCCAAAAATAATTATATATTTCATATCAAATAGATTGTAATAATCATTAAAATTAAGTATTGTTTTAATTTCAAATTTGATATTTCTTTTTTTTTTGAAATTTTTTTTATTTTTTAATTTAAAAATATTTTATAGAAAAATTTTAAAATGAAAAAAATTTTTTTTAAAATAATTTGTTATTTAAGTAAAATAATGACAGATTTAGATTTCATTCTTTTATCCAAAATTATCTTATGCTTCTGGGTCCTGTAACTTTGACTTTAGAGTACAGTTTATTTTTAAAAAATAACCTTGATATTTATCTGTTGTTGGAATCTCACTCTTGGTAGTAGTATTTCATAATGGAAATTAGGTGATAAATACATCAACATATACACACACACATTCCCCAGTTAATACCTGAAATGTTTAAGTATGTTAATAAAATGTCCTACTGTAATTTTTTGTGTGTAAATAAATAAAACTAGACAGGTGTAATTTGATGGTTTAATATCATAAAAATTTTATTTCAAAAAAAAACCAAAACAATCTCTTTAATCAACAGCAGAACTTTTAAAAGACATTATTAAAAATTTAGAATAATTTATTTAAATAATAACCCACTCTTTAATAAATTCCTGAAAATTTTCTAGTGAGCTTGTGAAGAAATATTTTTTAGAATGATTCATTTGGGGAAAAGAATCGCAATACTGCTACAAAGAACAAACACAAAGATTTCCCAGTATAGCCCATGACATTGTGTGACATAATATGCACCAAAACACAAAGCAGTTTGCCTTTTCTCCCTCCATTAAAAGAGTAAAAAAAGTAAACTTTCTGATTGTTTTGATCTTTTCTGATTTCTACCAAATTATAATCCGCTCTTCTATTCTTTGGTAAGAGGCAGTGGCGCACACAAGGGGGGCTGGGGGTACGGACCACCTCCCCAAAAAAACCTTTGATTTTTTTTCTGATTGACAATAATTCTAAGTATTTAGTATGTAAAATTTAATTGAATATTTGATATTAATGATTAATTTTATTAATTAATGCTAATCATTTATTCAATAAGTTTTTATTGTGTTTTGTTCCCAAAAATGACAAAATCAAAAGGAGCCTGATACAAGAATGGTGAACTTTTGATCCTGGATCCCTGAAAAATTCATGTCTGCACTACTGGTAAGAGATGAAATGTTAATTCCATGTACCATATGAATTCCATGTCATTTGGATTGACAGGTTTGGGGATAATACAACTTAAGGAAAAAAATCAGAACTTGATGTGTTCCGAAGCCATTTTGAAAAATTCGCCAAAAATTGGCTAATTTATGTACAGGTTCCACACAAATTCAGTCCTAATTTTTAAAACTACTTGGATCTCTCAGTTAGTATAATTCTGCTGCGGTTCAAGCTAGTTCACTTACGAGCTAGATACAAAAATTTACCATATTAAACATGTCCAAAAGCTTTTTAAATTTAAAATTGATAAAATAAACCTAGCTTTGCGGAAACTACCATAAAAGCCCCATTTACAATGGAGGAAAATTGCTGGCAAAATACTGGCATTGATCCTTTCTAGACCCGTTTACACTACAAGCCAGTATTATACCGGTTTGATAAGGGGATTTGATTTTTGTACCTGCTTTGGAGCAAGGCAAATGGGGATAAAAAGTGAATACATTTTTTAATTTTTCCATGATGCATTGCGGCCAAGATTCATTTGTTCAAGTATATTTGTAGAATCTGCAAGTTGGGCGACAGAAGAAATTAAAAAACATATTAAAAGTAAAATGTAAAGTTAAAAATAGGGGATTTTTTTTAAAAAAAAAAGCTAGAATGTGAAAGAAATTAGAGGTTATTTATATAATTTTACAATACATATTAAGTGTTGAAAATATCTTCAATAGTACATTAATCCTTTAAGCAGTTTGCCCGTACAGTGTACGTGCTACCCGAAATGGCCTCATCTGGTTTTTGCCCGTGCGTGCAGGCGTGATATTCTCCTTTCCTTTTCTGGTTTGCCCGCATTTTTCATTATTGAAAGACTATTTAGTATTATTATTTTTCAACAGATGGCCTGGCTTGTCCATGTAAATGAAATGCTTTTCATCTGGGTTTTTCTATGTAGCGGGAACTTTTCTTTGAAATTTTTGTTCTACTGTATGCCGTGCTTGTGAATCTTATGGAAATTATGGATGGAATAGATGACGAAAATACTTTCTTGTTAGATGATGAACTATATTCTGATACAGATACAGAGATATTTCTTCTAATTATTTGGATTATTCCTCAGATGACTCGTGCAGTGAGCTCAGCTCTGATGAAGATTTGAGTTCTGCAAGAATTTTTACCAAGGTTGATATGAAAAATTCACCTGTTCCGTGTCCTCGATTTAAATTTTCTGGTATTCCCTCTGTTCACGTACAATTTGATGACACTTCTGATGTTCTACAATTTTATGAAACATTCTTTACTGTATGCAGAATGTACTTGAAAAAAGCAAATATTTAGGGGGTGTTGTGTCCAAAATTGTAAAATAAGAAATGTTGTAAAAGCATTAAAAGTGAAAAAAAAATTTTAAAAATTCTTAATATTCTTATTCTATTAAGTATGGTACTTAATTATATGCAATAAAAAATATGCCTTTTTTGGAAGCATTTCTGGTAAAATAATTGACCGCTTAAAGGGTTAAAGTATTCCAATCGATGAAACATTTACACTCAAATTAAACAGTAACATTAATATAACCATTTTAACTTCATAATAAATAAATCATGCATTTAAAATTTTATCATCAAAAGTTTTATGCCTGCATGTCTTTGTATATAAGAAAAGTAATAAACATGAATGCAGAATAAATGTAGAAATTTTATTTTTTGACAGTATATGTGTGATAAGTTGAAAATATTTGTAACTTTATGTAAAAATATTTCAATGAATTAAATTTTCAATGTTACTGTATAATTAGTTTGTGTTAAGTTTAAGTTATAATTTTTATCTTTATGATAAATAAATTTAAAATTTTACTATCACAATTTTTAAATTTACATCTCTTTGCGTAACCAAAGTAAGAAAAGGCAAAATAAATTTCTTTTGACAATATCTAATAAGTTCAAAATATGTTTGTAATAAAAAAACCTGGTATAAAAACATTCCAATGAATCAAATCATAGATTTACACACAAACAAATTTTAGAAGAACATTGAATTTACTATTTTTTAGCACCATAATAAATAATTATTATAAATAAATAAAATTATAATTTTGAAAATTTATCAAATTTCTTACTTCTCTGCATTTTTTGGCAGAATAGAAAAAAATACATATTTCGAGTCCAGGATCTTATTGTAAATTATTAATTTTGTCTGGTCATCCATTGCAAAAAACAAACCAAAAAAAATATGTGAAACAACGTAGCTTCTAAATAGGGCAATAACGAAGATTCTGGATGATCATCACAATCTACATTCTGGGTGTTTCCATGCGTATACTGTTTCATCATGTGAATTTATCAACCAATCACCTGACTCTCTCATGTAAATGGGCTGAAAAAATACCGGTAAAAAGCTGACTTTTCTCTTTAACCCCAATTCACCGAGAATTTACGGTGGAACAGTTCAATGTAAAATCCTAGTTTAGTGCACTACTTTAGTGATGAAGAGAAAAAATCCCCCTAATTGCATTGTTTTGATTTCTATCTAATGTAAAAACCATATATTGCCCAATTTGGCATCAAATAAAGGAATATACAAAAATAAGATCCAAACATACTAAATAATACATATCGGAAGGTCTTATACTGGAAATGAAATTACAAAACAACTATTAAATAAAGTTAAAAAATAACTCAAACTAATTTAGCTTAGAGATAAACTAAATCGCACACAGAAATTATAAAACATTAATATTGATAATGTGAAAAAGATCTGTGAAACATAGAATAGGCCTACATTTGATCAAACTATCATCAAAACGGTTAATCTGAAAAAAAATAATTTACAATATTAACTTTGTTTTTAAATTAAAAACTAGATAAAACAAATAAATTTAATTCAAAATATCACATAGGAATACTGTAGAAGGTAAAATAGGCTTAATTTTCCTCATCTAATCTTGAGTGCAGAAAAACTATTCAAAATAGCCAAGTTTCAGTTGTTGAATGATTAATATTTTGAAGATGATTTATATATATATTCCTAAAACACTTGTAACTATGCCTCAAAGAAAATATAAATAAATATAATAGTTAAAAGTATATTGCAATCTAAAAAATGTAAAAGAAAAACAATTTTTGCATTCAGGATATATACATGTTATCATATTGTCAGAGCAATTGAAAAATATCTTCAAAATTAAATTTGAAGCGAATTTTGAAACAATCTTTTGAGAGAAAACCATCATTGTGTATAATGTCTTTAGTACTTTCTTAAAGCTGTGTTTTGCGTTAACAGCCAACTAAATTCTCGTTTCTCAATCAAATCAAACCAAGCCATGTGCGTTGGGCTAAAACAAAGGAACTTGCTTTCCTAAATATGAACATTTGGTCCAGCGCCTTCACACTGCAAAACCAAGGGACTATCTCTTCCTTTGTTCAAAGGTCAATCACCTCTTCCACAAAAATAGCTACCTACCCCTGCAGATGCGGAGAATTGCATAATCTACCGCCAACAGTAGCCAGACACTACACATTACTGCCAAGATTGATATAAATTGCAAATTAAGCGTACATCTGAAACCAAAAACTGACTACTTTTGGCAGACTTTAAGAAAAAGTTACACTGGTACATACACAGATATGCATATACACAACTGTACAATTACTGGAAAATAAAATGTGTTACCGTATAGACACTATACTAGAAATATAGAAGTAAATACACACACATACAAAATCAGCACATTCACAAAAAAAAAGTATTACCAAGAATTATCCCAAAAATGTTAAGCTATAAAGAAAATACAGTGTACATACAAAGAAATACACATAGGAAAATCCAAATAACTAATAATAAAGAAAAGCATAAAGATTTATGATACAAATAATGCTCTCCTAACTTTCTTGATTCTTTCTATATTTATATAGAAACTAAACTATTCTATTATGAATATTAAGCTTCACAAATAGCATTATTGAATTCTAAGAGTATGCATGTAAACAACACTAAATATGTATATAAATTCAATGATAGACAATTTCCTAGCAAATTATGAAGATTATCCTTTAAATGGATATTAATGTAAACGTATGCATATACAATGTAAACAAAAAAAATACATTTAGGAATTATCAATTTCCAACCTACATAAGGCATCAAAATTAATGATTTTATCTCCTGGCCACTGTCCTACATCAAAATTGTTCGTTTGGGAAGGGGTGACAAGTGTCCATTTCCTCTCATGTTTTAACTGGTTTTACAGAGGGGGTGGCATTTTGTTTCCTCCTTCAGTCCTCAAAGTATTCCCCATCTGAGCTGGGGAGGAGGGGGGGTCTCTCCTCTGCATCTTTCTCTCCATTTCTTTCAGCTCCACTACGTAAGCAGCGCTTTTCTTTCATAATGCAAATCTCCATGAAAGGTCACTTCCAGTTTGGCTCACCCTTTAAAACCACAATTTTGGATAATTTGTCACTCTTTCTCAACCTAAGTCTCTTTTCCGCACTTTGGCTTCCATTACCTTTTATTCCTCTCTTTCTTGCAATGCTTGTCGCATTTTCATAATACCGATTCGTTTGATAAAATCAAGCAGGTTTTTCCTATTTGTTTATCTTGCAAATATTTACTTTTAAAACACCAAAAATGGGGGATACAGGCATAATGTGTGATGATTTAAAATGCAAGATAACACTTACTTTCTGGTTTACTTCACCTATCATTCTGCTTTATTTGTTTTATTTATTTTTTGAGTTTTCTCTTACACAATTTTGGCTTTTCTTCAGTTTCATCATCATCTAAACCCTCTGACTCTTTACTAAGGATCACAGGATTAATATCTTCTTTATCTTTTATCACATATACTGGTGTTCCTTTCCCAACAGTGACAAGTTATACTACAGCATCTGGATCCACACTAAGCATTTGGGCTTGTTAATTTTTAAGAGCAAGAAGTTTTTCGATTGCTTGAGGTAACTCTGTCTTCATCGGACAATTTTACCTGCCCTTCATTTAAAAATTGTTTTTGCTCTTCCATTCTTTAACATCTTTCTTCTTGTAAGTGCCTCTGTTCTGCTTTCATTCTCATTTTATGCTCTTTTTGAACATGTTGCATCTGCTCTTCCCCAAGGCATCTATCTTTTACTTTTTCCAATCTTATTTCTTCTTACTCCTATCTTCCACTGCTTTGGCTTACTCCTCAGCTCTATGCCTTGCTTCTTGTATTTTAGCTTCTTTCTCAAAGGAGTCTGTCCTCCTTGGCTCTATGCCTTGCTTCATGCTTGGCCCCGAGTCTAGCCTCTTCCTCTTCATTACGTCTTGCTTATATTATTTTGGCCTCCTCTGCTTTCTGTCTTGCTTCTTCCATTCTCGGGAAATCCAATTTGTGTTTTTTGCTCCAAATGGCTTTCTTTCTATACTCTTTTTTTTTCTTCCTTTTCTGTCTTCTATCGTAGTAGCTAAGATCTATCTCCCTGCGAATTCTTCTTACTTTGCATTAATTTCTGTTTCAATTCGAACACTCCCAAGACCAGGTACAACGGTTTCTAAGATTTCATCTAAAACCGTTACCTAATCTTCCTTTTTGGTGTTTCTGAACATTTTTCTCCTTCTGGTGCTCATAAAGATTGAGCATGTTGTAATGTCTCTCTATTACTTTCTTACTGCTTCTCAAAGCTGTGCTTCACATTAACATTCAACAGGATTATCTTGTTTCTCAATACAATCAAAGCAAGCCCTGTACATCGGGCTAAAACAAAGAAACTCACTTTCCTTAACATAAAATTTGGTCCATTTGATTTGTGCTCCAAAACCAAGGGATTATCTCTTCCCTTGTTCAAAGGTCAACCACCTCTTCCACAAAAATAGCAACCCACCCCTGCAGATGCAGAAAATTGCACCAAGCATTCCATAATCTATGCCAACAAGTAGCCAGACTCTACAATCAGGACCCATAATTTCAACATGCCAAATTTCACACTTCCAGTTTTTGTGCTACATTGCAAACACAAGCTCTTTCTTTTATTTGTATAGATAACTTTTAACTTTAGTACATATAAGTTATGTTCACTATTTTTAAAAAACTAATATAGCATAATCTTAAAGTACTTCTAATTTCTTTTTTATTATTATTATTTCTAATATTTTTATATTATTTCTAATGGGCTGCTAATTGGTCATTAACCATTGCAGACCGAGTACATCCCCCGGAAGCTGGTATCACTTTTTAGTGCGGCGCCCTATAGGCGGACACCAATCCCCGCAGGTAATTTTGACACCCAGTTTCATCCCTAGAGGGGGAGGCACCTGAGCTCTGATGATGCGAACCTGTACCAGGATTTAATTTTTCCGAGAGCTTTCAAGCCAAACAGACACTCTAGGGATCTTTTACATGCCGTATAACCACACGATATGGCCGCTGTTGATTTTCTGCATCATGAAAATCCACCTGCTTGAGCCACGGTCGAACTCGCAACCTTGAGTGCAAACCAGCCACGCCACCCAGCCGGCTAATTTTTAATATTTACATATGTAGAAATCAATAAATACTACCTTGATAATGTGATTCAAATTAATTACTCAATTTAAAAGAACCTTTTACATAAACTTTAAAATGAAATTGTGGGGAGATTTAATTTTTATATTGTTGTGCTTTCTACGAAAAAAAAAATATGAAAATATTTTAAAAAGCTGTTTGTCTAAAAATATAATTGTATGTATTTTAAATTATTGAAATTCTTCCCTAATTTTAGGTGTTGCATCTCTTGGCTCTAACCTTATTGGTCAGTGTTGTGATCCATCCTGAGGCTAGAAATCGACTAACTGCTTGGGCAGCAGCTGGAACTGCAACTCCTCATGATGTTAATGGACTTATTGTATCCGAATATTATAGTCCTCAGATACCTGACATAAGTGCAGGACCTGCTGCTAACTATGCATTTGGGCATGAGAGGCATCATCAATTAAGTATGTAGATGTAAAAATATGTTGTGTATTGTTTATAAATTGATTTAGTTTTCGTTCATAAAAATGCATTTTAAAGAATTTTTATCTCTTTGATTCTTATTTAGTTTTATTTTTGTAGATTGTAAATTTGGTTTATTTTTTAAGTTGCAGTCATGTATTTTAGATTTTCTCTTGTATCGGATTATTATATCTAATAATAGCTTTCAATAGTGAAAAATTTTGAGGGATTACATTTAGAGATACCCTGAACCCAACTATTTCCTTTCCTTCATTCTTGCTGCTCGATATTTGTTTTTATAATTCTTATTTGTATTAAAAGAGGAGATAAAACTTTCTGTTCCAAGTACAATCTAAAAGTAAAGTATATAGAAAACGTGGCATAAAGTCTCTTTTATGTACATATATTTATATATTAGAACAGTGTTTGACAAAGGTGTGCATTTTTTACAGAGGATGTTCACGTGGCTTTGGCAATCACAGTTTGTACTGGAGTTCTTACCTTATTTTTGCTGTATGGAACTATTAGGGTAAATATTTTGATTTTTAACTGTTACATAGTGTTTTTACACATTATTTAACATTATGTTAAATTAATGCATATGCACATGTATTAACTTTTAATTGAATTTTTGTAAAAGTATATTTTAAGAAATAACTTACTAGTGGATAATAGATTTGTTGTGTGTGTATATATATTGTTACAAATTTTGTGTAAAATAGTGTAAATAATTTGTCTTTAGATGTATAAAGCATTTATATTACTCTGTTATATTTATTTTATGTTAAAATTGTGTAATATATTCACAAGCAACACCGTCCCTTACATTATAATGGTGATTCATTGGGAACTTGGTGATAAAGCCAAGCTGGCATCATCTTTGGTGACCATTTTGACGACATTGGCAGCCATGTCGGCGAGTTCGAGGATCTCTGGATTTTTCTAGACATTTGTGGAGAAATTCACTAATTTCACGCTATATGACGCAAGCGGATCTTTCTGGAAGTTTCCACCGGATCTATATATAGAGCGCTACTCGCCGAAACGAGTCAGTCTTGTTTCAACCACCCTGATTGGACGAGCGTCTGTCACCCAAATGCAGTCTTAAACCCGCCGTTTTTTTGGCAACCATCAGTTTGGCTGGCCGGTTAGTGATGTGTAGGGTTCTCCCGGCCGCCGAATTTGTTTGCCATACCTATGCAATATTAAGTCGGCTGATCACAAATCTCTCTTTAAATTGGTTATCAGCTGACACACACAGTATTCTCTTATTCTTCTACTTGTTCAATGAATTCTTTTATCATTTTCACACCATCAAACACAATGCAAACATTTTATAGGCTCCAGCAATTTTATTTTTATCTCAAAGGTGCAATTATTAATTTTAATTTGCAATTTTTATATTTAATTCTAATGCTTTAATCTAACATGGCAAGCTCTATCTGTAAATGTCAACCCCCATCCCCAATTTTTGAAGATAGGGAATTAATACCTCTTTGGAGATCAAGTGCCCCAATGAACGTTCTACCGTTCGTTTCAACCAACGACTAGTGAGTATTGTTTTGACTAGCAACTAGTGAACTTGCCTTTACTGTGATTACCGATTAGCTCGGCTATGCTTGTGAATAATCTTTGCCTACATGTATTTTAGACACTATTAATTGTGTCTGAGTGCTGTTGAAGGTGTGTATACCTTCTGAGATTTATTCTGTGAATATTGCTGCTGAATCCTGTATTTTGAGAAATGGATTTTTGACAATAAATTCTCATTGCTCTTAAATATAACTTTTTTTTTTCTTTGAGACTTGATTTGCATATAATCCTAGAACCCCAATCAACATAATATATATATATATACACTGACACACAATCATAGCACCTCTTTTAAATAATTTTTAATCCTTTCACACTTTTGACTATTCATGGAATGAGATATGCAGAAACTTACTTATCAAATTGGAACTTACGATTTTTACAGATTTCAAAATATTGCATCACAATGTCACGATTTTCATAACCACCCTAAATTTCATTTGAAATTAATTTTAAATTCTGCTTTTATATCAAGTTTTTTTTTTTTTAATTTTTGATTATAATTTTATACAAAATTTATCTTTTTTTAGGGCAAACCCAACTACTTGATGCCATTTTTCAGTCTCCAAGTGTTTGATTTCATTATATCTACTCTAACTGCTGTTGGATATTTTTCATCTGTTCCTGATGTTCGACGAATGCTTGAAGAAGCTTCTGATCTGCCAATGCAAAAAGAGTTGATGCATTTAAATCCAGAATGGTTGTGTGCTATTTTAATGATTGCTGTTGTTGTCTGCATGCTGTTGAAGGTGCAGTTAAATTTTATTCTATTTAATTTTAATTGTTAATATTTTCTCCTTCATTGGACATTTGTTATTCATATATAATTCTATTTTCATTTATTTTATGAATGTTTAATTTTTAAATTTTATTTATGAAATATGTAGTTATTTAAACGGGGTTTTTTTTCCCGTGTTATGAGTTTAAAAAGAGGAAAAAGGTTTTGTTTCAAAATTAATAATAACTGTGTGTATGGAAAGTGATACAAATGGCCTATTCTTCGAAATTACATTAGCAAAAAGGGGGATAACACTTTAATCATACATTAATTCACTAGAGTACTTAAATCTAAAAGCATATTTATCAATATCTAGCCATTTTTATACCATTCGTTTTATTCCTTTTGAGAAATTTCATGCTTTTGGTTATTTACATACAGTTTAAGTGAAGCTAAAATTAATTATTTCAAAATTAAAATAAGCAGAAATAAAATCTTGCAACTTAGCCTAAATATATTTTGGGAAACTAATATATATAAAATAACTTTTTATTTAAATGAAAAAGTACTAATAATTTTTAAAGTATTCTGTGTAATAGTCCTTTGCTGTTTAGTGATTAATTATTGTTTTTCCTTTAGAAATGTTTTATCATTATTCCAATTCTTATAACATCAATAATATACACAGTCTGGTAATATTAATGTGCCCACCATGTACTCTTTTGATGTTGACATTAAATAACTAATCGCAGAATGCAGATGGGAGCACAGTGCAGTTGAGCATATATAAAAGGTGTGTGTGGGGCTTCGAAAAAAATTGCGATCGTTAGCATAATGCAGAAACTGAACGATTTATCCAATGTCCAAAAAGGCATGATAATTGGCTTTCAGGCCAAGAGTGGAAGCATTTCTGAAACGGCTTAGTTTGTGAACTGTTCATGTGCCACCATGGTAAAAGTATAGTGTGCATGGTAAAATGACACCACGGGCCATAGATGATGGAGGTGAATGACAGCTGCGGAGATGCGTTCTTGAAAATAGACATGTTACCATTGAACAACTGACCACCCATATGAACCAAGGGCTACCAACAGTGTCTCCCTAACAACTGTTCAGCAAACGTTGCTGTGTCTGGGCCTCTAAAGCAGACAGGTGGTTCATGCACCTATGCTGACTGCTATTTATCGGCAGCAAAGGCTGGAATTTGCATGCCGGTACCACAACTGGATGTCCACTGAGTGGCGACAAGTAGTGTTTCTTGATGAATCACATTTTATGCTCCATCGGATAGATGGACATTGGTGTATCCGGCGGGAAACCTCTTAAAGCAAACACCCTGTAGCCATCGCCGAAACGGTCCAGGCTGGAGGGCGGAAGCATTATGGTCTGGGGAATGTTTTCCTGGAATTCTCTGGGTTCACTCATCATTGTGGAAGACACAGTGGATCAATACAAATATGCATCTGCCCTTGCGAACCATGTCCACCCCTATATGCGCATTGTTTTTCCTTGGGATAATGGTAGCATATGTGTGTGGTTCGAAGAGCACCAGGACAAGTTTACCGTTCTCCCCAGGCCAACTAACTCACTCGACTTAAATCCAATCAAGAATCTGTGAGACCATCTCGATGGGTTGTTTGCACCATGGAACCTCAGCTGCATAATCTAGTGCAGCTGGCCATGGCACTGGAATCGGCATGGCTCAACATCCCAGTGAACACCTTCAGAAACCGAATTGGCTCTCTTCCTGCACATCTCAGAGCAGTCCACTCTGCAAAAGGTGGTCATTCTGGCTTTTGACAAGTCTTCACATTAATGTGATTGGACTGTGTATGCTGCTTTCACCCTTAACTGTGTCACTGAATTATCTAGAATAAAAGCTTATTTTTTGGGCATTAATCTAGTTGCATTTGTTTCATTCAGATTTAGTATTGGTGACTTTTGTAAATTCAATTTTTTATAATTCATCATTTATTAATTTAAACATATTAGGTTATTACACCAATTAGCTGTGCTGAATTGAAACCGTATGTAATTTTTATTAATTTTCAAAAATAGAAATCTATGAAACATTTCTATTTATTTACAAATCTTATAAAATTTTGGCAATGAATATTTAACACCAATCAGCTTACAATTATTGTTTTTAAATTATTTTTTTTGCATCAAGATTTTATGTAATTTCATTATAATTAAGTTATGAATGCAACAAATTTTTATTAAAAGAATTGATTTTACTGTATTCTTTTTGAATTTCAGGCTTATTTTATGGGTGTTGTTTGGTCATGCTATAAGTACTTGAAACTGCTTCATGTGGCTCAAATGGTTGAAAGTTATATTGAGGCTGATAATGAGGTATGGAATATTTAAAAATTATTTTACATTTTTTTTTTTTATTTTAAGTATTATAGTAAGATTCAAATGTGACTATTATATAAAGAAGTCATTGGGGGTACTTAACAGGTCTATATTCAAGCATGTGATAGATGAATTTAGTGATATTTATTCCTCTTTTATGTGTAATTTGTCCATTTTTTTAAAATTAAATTACAGTACCAAATTAAAGTAATCTTAATCAATAAATTTTGCAGTTTTGCTGTCAGATGAGTGCTTGTTCAGACACTAATGCAGTCAAAGCATGGAGAGTGAAATGCCTATTCAGTCATCTCCATCATTGATGACCCAAAAATATGAACTTTATTTACTAATAATTACTGTTTACATTTATAGTAAAACTAAGTTAACACCTGTTCCTTATTTAATGGACTATGTAACAAAGTGTTTTGCATTGTGGATGTTATAAGTAATTATTTCATAATTCTTTAATCGGGAAATTTTTGTTTCAAATTTTGATTTTTTTTTTACAGCCATCACAATAAAACATTCGTTTTTGAATTGGGATAGGTGTTCTTTATATGTAGGATTTTTTTAGTGTAGAACTAAAACACATCCTATGATCAATCTATTTCATGTTTACTGTTAGTTGCCCATGAATAATTTTGCCGATTGCAAGTGATTTCTTCTCTTTAACACTTGTATCAATGAGTAATTTTCTTATAATGATTTAATACATAATGGATATCCATCGTGAAAGTTTTAAATTGCATACCAATTTCTTATGTTTAGGAAACAGGGTGGCAATCAATGTATGTGGATATTAGGTCATTAATAAAGATATATAATTTTAATAATTAGATTGTGTTGAGTCTAAGTCATAAGAAGTTTTTCCAAATTCGGTTTCATTTATTAGATCATAGTTTTTTGTGTTGTAAGGCAAATTCGAAAAGCTTTGCTTTACTCAAATGTAAAAAGTGTCGAAATTTATACATAAAAATTTTTGCAAATAATTGAAATTCATGATTTTTTTTTTCTTGTTTTTTTACATATATTTATTTGTGGTATGTTATTAATATTAGATATCTTATATGATTTGATTTAAGTGTGTGTTCTTTTTCATATTACTGTGTCTAAAAATATTTGATTATTTGGAATTGATAATTTTAATATTTTAATCCCTAATCTGTTTTGAACATTGGTTAGAATTTATCACAGATCTTATCATATTTTTCTAGTTGCAAGTTTTTTGGCTTATAATCGCATTTATGTTATCTCTATTTTACCACAACAATCACCTCAAATTTTAATATTTTTTCTCTTGTATAATTGATAAAAACATATTTAATTTGAAAATTTAATTTTCTCTTTAGTATCAAGAAATGTAAATGGTTTATCACCTGTTTTGATGTTTTTGGTCATGCAAAAAATTTAATATTGTGCATTTTTTGTGTAAGATATATAAATGAAAACTGGTCTGTCGTCTCTGTTCTATGCTAATGTTTCTCTTATGCTATTATTTTCCTTATGAATTAGATATGGTCTGTATAACTCTTGAATATTTTTATGTATTTATGAATCATTTATTTTAAAGGGTTTTAAACATTCTATTATGGTGCATAAATTTGAAATAATTTTGAATAATTTGCTCCTTTCCCAAAAGTCAATTAGGGTTCAATGAAATTTTTTTGCCATATGTATGAATATTTCTGATATTTTAGGCTCTCTTGCCTCCGGATTATGACACTGCTACCAAAGCTCCACCTCATGCTGCTATGTATGCCCCACCTCCCTATGCCGCTGATTTTCATGGAGTGTGATCCACATCTGTTGCAATTACCAATATTTGTAATTTTCATAAATGTGAGCATTGTAATAGCTAGTCATTGATTTCTCCTTTTGTTTTTTAGTTAGTAGTGTGAAATATTCTAGTCTGATGAATAACTGTTTCCATTTTTTTTTTTTTTTTTTTTTTTTTTTTTTTTTTTTTAATCTGAATTATGAAAAATTTTGTGTATAAATGTGTAGTTCCTATGTTTTAGAACTATTTATCTTCTCTTGCAAATTATCATTCCCCTCCCCTATTAATGTTTTGATGAAACTGCTGTGTATATGTAATTTCTTTTTATCTTATGTTCTACTTTGAACTTCTTTTAATTAGAAAAGTAGACTTGAATGTGTTGTTGGGAGGAAATTTTCTATTTCAAAGTTTTATTCACCGTTTTAAATTAAAATAATATAAAGTGTTAAATTATTAAATTTAATTATATTGGTATAAAGTAATATACTGTTAAATATACAGTATGTCATTTTGTAATTGGTTGTTATTTATTATGTTTTCATTCAAAGCTATTGGCTTCTGTGTAAAATACTTAAAAAATGCAAAAATGAGGCATTATTTCCTTCTTGTTATGGAATTCTTTCATCATATGTGTTGTGTACATTATAAATTGTCACATTTTTTTTTTTTTTTTTAGATTTTGCATATTTATCAAATAAATGCATTTTTGTTGTGTTGTATCATCTGTGTTGTATTAGCTATGCAATTATGCAGGAAATGATTTCAAATCAGATTTTTGTCAAGTCATTTAACTTTTTTGTCTTACCTGTTTTGGTTTTTTAAGATTCATAAAATTTAACTTCATTTTGAATTTATCATTTAATGCTAATATAGGTATCCATTTTATTTTAAGAACTGTAAAATTTAATTGTATTATTTGGGACTTACAAAACAAAGTTAATTGCCAAACTTGTGTCATAGTTACTATTGATTAATAGCAGGTACAAAAATTTTTTTTCTCCTGTTAAGGAAAATTATTTACACCAAAGTCACTTTGAGGTAAAATCATTACTTATCTAACAATTTCAAATTACTGAATTATAATTATTTAATGTTAATGTATATAATACTAAAATTGTGTGTGAATTTACCGATTTTTGTAGCCATTGTTTTATAAAAGGTATTGCTTTGTATTATATATATATATAAATTTTTGTTACAAAATATTCTAAGAAAGTTTCATAGCTCATTCAAAAGCTTTGTAAAAAAATGCACTTTTATGATTTTTATGGAATTATTATTAACTGACTGGTGAATTTTGTTATGAGTTTCTCTAAATATGCAATTATTTTGGAAGAATCATTTTTTTTAGATACAAACTTTATTGAAACTGTAATTAAGGCAACATGCCTCTTGGTATTTGTAAATGTACTATTACTTGACCTGATCCAGCTTCCTATGATGTGAACAAGTTAATTGCAATTTCATTTAGTTATGTATTTATTTTTTATCTACAGAAAATCATTTATTAAAAACTTCTGATGTATGTATTTGCCAAATTTTGTCATAAAAATGAAACTTGAATAAATGTGGGACCTTAAAATAAAAATTAAAGTAGTTTAATAAGTGTTTTATTTGTAGAATCAATTGCAAAAATATGAAAGAATGTTCTTTGTTCTTTCTGTGGCTCGGATGTAAAAAAAATTTTTGGTATTGACAGTTCTTGTGTGAAACCATAGAAAAATATTTGTTTTGGGCATTACTTTTTCTAAAAGCTTTGGGCATAGCTTTTTCATGTGCAGCTTCATTTAAACTGATATTTCTGTTTATCATTATTTTCTGTTGAAAATTATTGATTCTAAAAGCCCTTTTGATTTCTGGCAAAAAAATGGGTTGTTTTATGGTTAAAGTTACATTTATTTTGTTATTGTTTTATGGTAAATCAAGTATTCTAGTTTAGTTTAATTTTTGATGACTCAAATAGTTATTTACTGAATGAAGGGTAACTGTTTTCACTTTTTAAAAATAAGAATCCAAACTCAAGATATTTTAACATTACTTTTTCATGTGCAGCTTCGTTTAAAATCGGGTATTTCTGTTTATCATACAAGAAAGACTGTGTTAAAAATGCCTTCATAGCTCAAATACTTTTATTATTTTGATATATTTTCTGTTGAAAATTATTAATTCTAAAAGCCCTCTCTCTCAATTTCTGATAAAATAATTGGTTGTTTTTATGATTACAGTTAACATTGTTTTAATGTTAAAATATGTTCAGATTTATATAGTTAAATTGTGTTGATGTCCCACAAATGGTTATTTATTGATTTATTGGATGAAAATTGGCTGGCTTCACTTATTGTTTAAACATTAGAATCCAAATTCAGGATTATTTCAACAAAAAAAAAGCTTAGATATCAATATTAAATTTCATGTTTTTCTCTACTAAATAGTTAAAATTATTTCATTGTTTTATGACAAATTAATTTACTCTAAAAATATAACAACACTTTACAAAAATGTTTTATTGTCCCTTGTTGAAAGAAATGATTATAAAATCAGTATTTTGAAAAGTGCTATGAAGTATATATATGTTATAAAAACTGGTTTTACAATCAAAAAAACCATCATGACAAAATCTTCACAGAACATGCAACACAGTGCAAGTTTTTAGAAAATCCTCTATACAGAAATTGAGTTATGATGTCCCCAGACTGCCATGCACAGTTATAATAGTTGCTGCCCCTGCCACATTACCTGAGTGTAGCTTCAAAGTGCAACATTAATTTTAAAAAAAACCAAGCTGCCTCTAGCGCCCTGTGTGCAGTTATTTTTAGAATCTTTTCTTGTTCAGTAAAATATACAACTGTGTGTTTTAATGTTTTACTTATCATATGAATATAAGTTATAAAATATTTTAAAACTTTATATAAATGCAAAGTAAAAAAAAAGGTTTATTTACTTCAAAATTAGATTCTTGAGTTTGTGTTAAAACACAAAAGTATTCTGTAGTATCATGAATTCTGCCAAATGAATATTAAATTTTTTAATCTATCATAGCTCAAAGTATTATTAACTTTGGTAGATAATTCCTGCATTTATATGTGAAAAGTGTTAATCTTTTTCACCTAAATAAAGACAAAAAAAAGCAAAAGTTCGTTCACAAAGAAGACATGATCAACTAGGGAAGGAGAAATGCATTCTTTTCCCTGTAATCTTTAATTTAAAAGTCTCATAATATCGGTAAAAAAAAGCTAAATCCCATAGTCTGTCGTCATTCTTGAGCTGCAAGCCCTTATTGGGTTGTTCATTATTTTCTTCCAGATATTTTAAGACACGTCCCTCAAAATCCAGCAAGTACACTCCCTTTGGAAAGCCAGTGCACGCAATAATGATGGAGTGTTCTCTACATGATAATTTCTGTTGTAATTCAATTAAGTGTATTTATAAAACAAATTTTGAGTGTTGTTGTTTTCTTTCATTTTTTTTAAATCATAAAAAAAATATTTATTTATTAGCTTTTTAAATTTTTCAATCAGTCTTTGTGTGCCACTATTTACAACTCTGCCATGCCACAGGTTGACCATCCCTGACTTATTTGGATACACTTGAAATAGAGATATAAAAATTTGATATTTAGATGAGGAGTAGTAGGATCAATAAATCGCCTACTAGACTGTAATTTGGAAATGTGTATTAAAATTTGAATAAATATTCTATAAGATTAAAACTTTTTCTTCACAGTCTTTTAAGTATAGGAAGGATCTATGTTTAAAGCTTAAAATATATCTAAAAAAATCATATTAAGTATATAATGGGTATAATTTTCCTGCTGTAAGTGAATTTTATAAATTTAATGAAGATGTTTAAATGAGACAAGATATATATTATAAGATTTACATATTTTATGAAAAGTATAATGTTTTAAAAAAACTATCACAATTATAATATCGTGGTGCTTTTTACGAATAAAGTTAGCCCATATTATACCTCTCAAGCATATTTTATATCTTCCTTCTTTCTCGTTGTGCATATACATCTACCTTGCTTAGATGTAGATGATTGTATACGCGCTCTTTCCTCTTAACTCGGGAGTAGGCACGTGGTACAATTCTCAGTGGCACTTCTTTACGAATTTGTCAGTTTTTTAGTGAATGGAATTTTATAAATTTGTAATGTATCTTATTTGACGAAGATCCTCAGAGAATTATGGACATAAAAGGAATTACAAAAAAAGTCTAAAAGATAACTCTAAAGATAAATTTACAGCTATTTTGCCAGTTGAATGTCATTGCTGGAGAGATTTAATTGTTTGAAGAGAAAATTGTATGTATTCCGCTTTTGGTTCTACATATCAAAGTACAAAATCTTTCCTTATATGAAAAATATTTTGAGTACACAAAGAAATTGTTCAAAAACAGAATGCTTAGAATTGTGTTAAATTGAAAGTCACAAATTATACCACTCATTTTGCAATATGCAAGTAGAGCAGCACAAGAACTAAGTTTGCATTGAAATTTTTATTTATCTATTTATTAAATTGCGATTATAATGGAGAGAAATGCTTATATTTTATGTTGACTGTTTCTTATTTTAATAAATATGCTTCAAATATGTAATATATGGACAATTTTAATTTTTTTACGTATTTTGAAGGAATAGTTATATTTTATGCTATTTATTTTTGTTGTGTCTTTAAATGATGCAAAATTTATATATGATAAAACAGTAAATATATCTATTGACTTCTATTCTCTAACTCTGCATGCATTGTTGCGGGAATTGAACTGTTTCAAAAATGTCTTAATGTGTGGCACGCTGAATAATATTGGTAGATTGGTTTGGCACACCACAGCAAAAAGGTTGATGACCTCTACTCTGAATTTGTCAGGCATTTATATTTTCCTCAAATTTATGTGGCACACATTCGGTATTCTTACTTTCTTCAAAAAATGGTTCAATGAGAAAATACATTGGTGAAAACAATTAAAAGAAAGAACTTTTTTTTTGAAAAAAGAACAAAATAATTAACGCCTCTACACAAATAAGTTTTTAGATGATAGCTGAACTCTTCGTGGATGCCTCTGCCACGGAGTATCCGGGGATGTCGTAAGGCAGAGGCGCTCTGATTGACTTTGTGTAGAGGTACCTCACTTGCTCGCTGAAGCTGCAGCGTAAGGACATTTTGAAACATCGTTACTAAGCCCAATCCTTATCTCTTGAATTTCTTCGCTAACCAATCATTAATGGGATCCATCGTCATCATCTAGACCAAGTGTCGGCAACCTGTGGCACGCGGTGCAATTCCCAGTGGCACTCTGTACTACTCTACAAATTTGTCAATATTTGAGAGGATGGATAAATTTGAAATGGACCTTATTTGACAAACATCTTCAGAATTGTGGATTTTTACAAAATTACGAAAAAATTTGAAATATTACTCCAAAGATAAATTTACATCTATTTTCTAAATTATTGAATGTCATTGCTGGAGAGATTTCATAAGTACCAGGGTTTTTTTTAAAGTTTTTTTCATTTTGAAATTTATTCGAGGGAAATTTTATATATATATATATATATGTCTACAATATATATTTTCCTGTTACCCGTTCTTGTTTTAAAATAAATCCTTTTTGATAATAGAAATGTCCCTTAGATTATAAAATAGATTTATATTTTATTAAGCAGTTACATTTGATTTTACTATAATAAATTACTTTTTTAATAAATTCCGAATTGCACTATGCATATATCCTTTACTATGGATGGTACACGATTCTCTGTGTGTGCAACTTTCATTTCTCCTCCTTTTCTGTTTGTAGTGCCCAAAAAAGGAAGAGGCAGACAGAGATGTTTTTTAAAGTTTAAAAAAAATATTCAGGATGGTTAAGATAAGGGCATTGTATACTTTATAGTTTGCGAATGACAGCACAATCAAATTTCAACAATAAGTAACGAAAGATCAATTCAAAAGGAACACCTTAATTTTCACGAAAATGGCAACTGTAATATTTTAAACATTATTTGATCATTGCATTATTATATGTAAACATTATTGTATTATCTATGTCTGTATACATGAAAAACAGTAATCATTCTGTTTTAAATTTTCATTCCAATGGTTTTTTCCAAATCTGATATAAAGGTACATATTTTTATATGCGACCCGCGAGATTATTATGTTTTTCCGAAGTGGCCCGTAAGATCACTTGGGTTGGACACCCCTGATCAAGGGAATCGAATTGCTTCAAAAATGTCCTACTGTGTGGCATGCTGTATCATATAGGTAGATTGGTTTGGCACGCCACAGCTAAAAGGTTGTCGATCCCTGGTATAGACAAATGGAGTTATTTCAGTGTCTATAGTATGGAATTAGAGCCGGCTCTGGTAGTTTTGCCACCTCGGACAAAAAATGGAAAATGCCGCCCTACTCTCTAAAGCACATAATTATAATTAAAGATGAATTGTTCACATAGATCAGGGGTACTCAACCTTTTTTTCTGCTGGGCCACATGCATATGTTAGGTACTTTTCGCGGGCCGTAACATGAGGTTAAACGGTGGGGTGAGAGAAATACTTTCAGACCAAGATGACATTGGAAATTTAAAATGATGTGAAAAATTGATCAAAATATAACCTGTTTTGCTTTTTTTAATTATTATTTTTCATATTTGTCACTAACATTAAATTAAAAGAATTTAAGAAACGCTCCTTCACAACTTTTGCATCCGTAAACGGTTGCGTATGATTACCAATAATATAACAAACTTCATAAGATGTCTTTGTTACTACTGGGACATACAACTGTCAAAACACTTTGTTGCTATCGCAAAGAATATTCAATAAATCCTATTTACATCTCTTGAAAGAGATCTTGGAGGAAAAGTGTCATTGAATGATTCCTGTTTACTGATATTTTTAACTACAGCCACTTTCGTGACAAATCAAACAAGTACTGATCCATGTTTGTTTTTCACTACAAAACAGTCAACCCCCAAATCGTTCGAATATTTTTCGCTTGCAAGGTATGAAAGATGGTTAAAAATTAGTTCCATTCATAAAATTGTCGTTACTCTACTGTTGTCTGTTATCACTAACAGTAAACACATATAGAAAAAGAATATCAATCAACAGCCGTACGACATCGACAGCAAAATTGATATATTTGGTATCTTGTCAAAGAATTTCCCATCAAATTTTTAATACATTGTTCTTAAATAAGTGAATTTCTCAGAGCAATAGGTCAGGACCGGGCCACTTAAAAAGGCTCGGTGAGCCGCAGGTTGAGTATCGCTGACAAAGATACCTATAAAACTAGAATAATTTTTGCGAACAAAAAGGCAGCATAACAATTATATATATGTATAGATATCACATTTTAAGCCTTAAGAAGTACAAAATAATTCGAAATTAAGAACATAATTACCTGTGTTATTACTTGAAAGGAGTAAAATGTAAGAGAAGGAATCGCCCATTTCAGCAGGCCAAATTTCTTTGAAAAAGATTCTACTGATGGTGGGGATCACAAGCGTTTATATTTTAACTTATAGTAACTACTATTCGAGACTAAAATAAAACATCTCATGGGGCTCTCTATCTACTAAAACTCTAATTACCCCTGTCACCTTTTCGATAGCTGAAACAGGACATTGGAAGGAATGTCCGTTGAGACCCCACTCCGGGATGGGGTGTGAGTGAATATTAACGTCGCACTATTCGGCTACATACGAGGGCTTTTGACGAATAACCTCGTAATTTTGAACCAAGGTCAAGTGACGAGGACGACACATGAGCTGGCACCTCCTCTCCTAACTACCACACCAACGGGAGGACGTTTGAGCTCTTGACAGATTTAACGTGCATCGCTCCCCTACACGGCGGGTCTTTAGTGGTGATAGGCTCGAACTCGTGACAAGTCAGCCACGATCCGATACCTTGACCACTAGGCTATACTCCGGGATGTGGAGAAATTTACTAGTGAAAGATGTGTAAACACATATCAAATTTCATGATTTAACATGTACTCCCGCCTCGAACCCTTCAAGTTTCAACAGAAAAGAAAACTGGCATTAAACATACAGAGTACAAAATAAGAGATACGTTAAATAAAATACCAAATTCCCACTCAATAATATTGTAAAAAATATATAAAATTCTTTGTAACAAAATAAAAATAAATGTTTCTCAAATTTGATCCAAATGCCGCCCCGGGCAGGGGTCCGGTTTGTCCGGCCCTAGAGCCACCCCTGATGGGATCAGCAACATCATGCCACAATAAAATGAAGTCACTAGATTACTTAAATGTCCTTAATGACCAAGTCCTACAATCAATGAATCTTTTCTTCCTCGATGAAACTGGAATATTCCAGGACGGCAATGCGAAGATCCTGGCTGAGGACACGATGCTATTCCTTTCTTAGCAGGGAAAAGGATCATTACAATGGTAGAGGAGTAATGATTTGAGCAGGCATTATATATATTGGATGGCCGCATACCTTTGCATGTGTATGATAGAGACTGCCTGACTGCTATGAATTATAGAGACAAAATCTCAAGAGTTCTATATTCAACTTTTCAGAGGTGCAATTAATCCTGTGTTCCAATGAACGACAACGCTCATCCACATAGAGCTCAGCTGACCGATGCTTGCCTGGAAAGTAGATATTAGCCCCATGGATTGGTCAACAAGATCTCTTGATTTTAACCCTGTAAAACATGCCTGGGATGCTCTCGGGAAGGCATTGCAAATTGATGTTTTTTAAAAAATTAAATCCTAGCTTTGAAGTATTGAAAAATTCTTAGAAAATGAAAAAACTTACTGAACAGTCACATTCAAAGATCAATAAATTTTTATTCGAGATTTTAAGCTTAGTAATTACATAATTTCTTATTTCATTTTCTTCCAAACCTAAAGCCGGTGTGATTAAACTGTCAAATATATTTGACAGCATGTCAGTCTGAGTCATACTGGTAGATTGGTTTGGCACGCCACAGCTAAAAGGTTGCCGACCCCTGGTCTAGACGATTCCACAAGGATTGGATCACAAGCTACCTGCTGTAGGGACTTCGGGGTTTCGAGAAATATGGTGTCCACTGTGTGGAAACAGTTCATGGAGACAATACCAGTAGTCCGCCGAGACGCAAAGGGGAAACAATGCCTGATAAGACCATTATTTGAGATTTATAGCCAAAAGGGATAGGTCTGTGACAGCAACACAACTGTCCCATCAACCGTATAATTTAACAGGAACATCCGTTTTACGGATATCAGACGTAAGAGAGAGAAGTAATACAGGTGGCCTTGTATGCCAGGCACCCTGTAGTCTGCATTCCTTTGACTATGAACCACAAAAAGACGGTCTAGCATGTAGCCGAAAATACCTGTTTTGGTCAGAGGATGATTGGCAGAAGGTTCTCTTCACTGAAGGGTTGCGATTCAGTCTGGACAGTGACTCTTGACGTGTTCCCATCTAGAGAGAACCCTGGAGTCGATATCAGCCCTCTGACATTGTCGAAAAGGACCACTATGGTCGAGGAGATATAATAGTCTGGGCAGGCATCATTGCAGACGGGTATACCGACCTTCATGTGTTTGATAAAGGTACTCTGACAAGTCAGTGGTACAAGGACGAGATCCTTGCACACCATATCAGACTTTTCACGGACAATATTCAACGATTGGAGTGACCAGCAATGTCCCCTGATCTTAATCCTATTGAACACGTATGAGACGTCCTTGGATGCTCAATTGCAGCTCGAAGACCAGCTCCAACTACCATCAATGAGCTCAAGAGTGCCTTGGTGAAAGAATAGATGAGGTTGCCACAGTGTGATTGATAAGGACCCTGCTAAACAGTATGAAACACCGATGTGAGAGTTCTGTAACTGTTAGAGGCAATCAGACACTTTTTTAGACATTTTTTTCTCCCACTTACAGGGTATTAGTCAGCTGCTGGGCTCTACAAGAGACCAGTTTCCTTACTTAGGGTGCAGACTGTCCCCTTTTTTGTTTCCCCATATATTGGTCTCACTGGCGTAGCTAGTCCTGTATCAAAATTCCCGGAGAGACCCCTTTTTGGAAAATAAATGAAAATGGTCGTATTAATAAAGCTTATTTGAAAGTTTCAAAATGTTACATATGTTGAGGTTCCTGTACCTTGGAGGCCCCATATCATTGATACAGTGGTAGCTACGCTCCTGGTTGGTGCTATATCAGATGATATTTTGTCCAAAATTAGTTTCAATTGCTTTTTTTAGTTTTCTTTTTATTCCAAAAAACCATTTGTCCCTATAATTGTTTTCAATAGCGTAATTTAGCCTTCTTTCTACGAACTGGGATTTAATGAGAAAGCTTATTACTATTTGAACAGGAAATTATCACACAAATTCTTTTATGATTACTATAGCAAGGATGATAGGCATTTCTTCATCGCTTAAAATATCAGCACTTTCTCCAGTTATTAAGAGAGTTATGTCTACGTAATCATAACCCAAATGACATCGTCTTCATTACTGCTTATATTGCCCTCATAATCACTCTAAAATCATCCGTTTTCAGTATTTTTTTTCATTTCATCTTTTTTGAGAGCGTATGATAGGAATTTTTCACGGCAATAAAATAAAATATATAAAACACATCTAAAATAATTATTTCCTTACTTCTCAGCTTATTATTGTCTTACAGTTTATAATTATACGCACGGTAGTAGTAGGTAATAAAAGCCGATTCTGTGCTGTAGAGGCGGCGCAGAGTTGAGTTACTTTCCTCCTGTTACTGGTTTGAGTTGTTTCCCTCCTGTTGTTGAGTTGAGTTGTTTCCCTCCTGCTGCTGGAGCTGAGCTGTTCCCTTCCTTTGTATGCTTTTGGTTTTCGAGCTGGAGAGGAGTTAAGTTGTTTTCCTCCTCCTGCTGAACTACTGGAGTTGTTTTCTCTCCTCTGTTGCTGAGTTGAGCTGTTTTTAAAAATGTGCAAAGTAAATTGGAAGTATAGGAATGTTAAAAGTGCCTCATGGCGCCACCTATTGATTAAACTGGTACACCTCGATTATATAGATTTTAAAATGATTGAAGTAAATAAATACACAACCAGATTCAAACTCACAGCCCCAGAATAAATAATGTTAGTTCCATAGGACAATAGTTTTTCTAGTTACGCTTAACCATTGTCCTATGGGGCTTACAAGGTAACCTGAAGAAAAACTTGGTAGTAGATGCTTGTAATCTAATGAATTGAATTTTGCAGGCGGAGAGCAAATTGCAGGCGAAGTAGATGGCGACATTTTTTAAAATCATTTTCTTAATTAAAATAAAATTTTAAAAATATTTCATTTATACATTTAAAATAATTTGTAAATTTTAATTCAATATAATACTATACATACACAGTAAAGATACAAAAGTAAATTGATTATTCAGAAAACGTGATTTGCAGTATACTCGTAATCAGCGGGAACGGGTTACAATTTAACTTGTCTCAACTTTGTCTGATCTTGATTCTACAAGATTTATGACTGAATTCTACGTCAGAAATTATCTCAATGCTTAGAGAGTGAGGGCGACAAATTTTAAATAGTTTTCTTGAAAATAATCTTTTTGAAAATAAACACTTTTATTATTATTAAAATACGTAAATTATGTAACTGAAGAATTTTTGAAAATCTTGGCTTAGATATTATTTTAAGTAGCTTAAAAGAGACATATTATAAACTTACCTGATTGTTGGTGAAAATTATGAAGAATCAGTTTAAAAAAATACTGTATAAAGATTTTATAAGTTTTCACATGTGCATTTTGTTCCAAAAATTTTGTTTCTTTATAAATATGAATATTTTTTATATCCTTAATTTGAGTTAATATTATTTTTATTGTTTGCATAGTTTAATTTATGTTGAAAATAGGTTTCATTTTTTAAAATAAAAAGAGTATTTTTTTATTTAAAACAAATTATCTAAGAATGTTTAAAATATAAATTACATTTTAATACATTTCATACATATGTAAGAAAAAAAAAAATCCTTTATATGTAAGTTTAAAGATAATATTTTTATATTAATTTTCCACAGGATTTTGTTTTAAAAAATTTTGTTTCTATAAATATGAACTTTTTATATGCTTAATTTGAGATATAGTTTTATTTTATTGTTTGTTAGTTTAATTCTATATTGAAATAGTGTTTTATTTTTAAAATAAAAAGAGTATTTTTATACAAATTATCTAAGTATGTTTAAAAATAAATTATATTTTTAATACATTTCATACAAATGTAAAAAAAAAATTTTTATATAAGTTTTAAGACAATATTTTATAAAAATTTTCCCCACAGGACTTTGTTCTAAAAATTTTTTGTTTTTATAAATTTGAATAAAAGGGGTTTTTTTATATGCTGAATTTGAGTTAACTTTTATTTATATTGCTTGTTAGCTTAATTTATGTTGAAATAGTTTCATTTTAAAAATAAATGAATATTTTTTATATGCCAATTATCTAAGTATGTTAATCTAAGTGAAATTTTAAATATATTTCATACAAAACAAAGAAAATTTATGTTCATGTTTTAAATACAAACCCTTAGCCTTTCCCAAAGAGTATAAATTGTGTATAACTATTAAATACAATAATCATTCAGTTTAATTATTTTTTTCTTAACTGAACAGAAATAAAAAATACTTATTTTACATTTTAATAACAACTGTAAATTTCAATTCAGTATGATGAAATTTGGACCTTATTAAGTTCATATCAGCATATTTTAATTTTTCATTAAAAAGACATGTTTTGTAGTCCTCTTATGTTATTTTGTTTTTCAAAGTTTTTTGTTTTTAATCCCTTTTAGCCTCTTTTCAATCTTATTGTTTGTTTTGTTGGCATACTTTTTCGATTTTAATTCTACATATTCTGTCATAATATTTCGCTTATTTTCATCCTTCATTTTTCCGATGACTTTTTGTTAACAAGAGATAAATTATAAATGTTGTTTTTGTAATAGTCTGAAGTGCCATATAAGTTATTATCATCAGTCTTTATTTTATAGATAAAAGAATCGGTGTCTGTATACATGAACCTTACTTTCGAGTCGTAACGATGCTTCATGTGTACTCAGTGAAAAGAATACATAAGAACTTTTGATATGTGTAAAATTGCCACTCCTACCTGTATTGGTTTCAAAAATTTGATTTTCCTTGTTTTAGATGAACGCCCATTAAGTTTTCAGAAAATATTGTGTGTCGATTACAATTTGATTTCGCTATTAACTTTCGAGCCTGCTCTTCTGTTGAGCATAAACGTATATCTACTCTTCTTCTTACACTTTCCATCGTTTTCCCGAATATGCTATTATACATTAGTTTGAAATAATCCTACTGAAAGTCATTTACAGCTTTAGTTCTTTATTTAGTATTATAATCTATGTAATTTTTAAGTCAAGGAGATTGAAAAAATTTTAAAACGTGATGAGTTTTTTACAATTTACCGTTGAATCTTGCACATGAAGATTCACCCATAAGCAATTTCAGCAAAAATAGCTCTCGGGGCAGAATGCTTCGACAGTGTAAGCTCTTAGTGCGGGATGAAAACACGATGTCTCACAAGAAAGCTTTGGAAGCGTTAAATCGGACTCTTCAGGATTTACGAGATAGTACAGATATTATGGGAGGAATGGTAATTTTATTGGCTGTGGTGATTTCCGACAAACTCTTCCAGTAATCCAGAGGAGTACACCGGCTGATGAAATCAGAGCCTGTATTAAATCATCAAGGTTATGAGCAAAAGTTGAAAAATTCAGTCTGAAAACAAATATGAGAGTGCATCTTCATAATGACGTAGATTCAGGACATTATGCAAAGACGCTATTGAAAATCGGGGATGGATGTTTGGAAGCAGATGCTCTAAAGGTTATATTTTACTTTCCAGAGAATTTTGTAATTTAGTAGAAAATGATGTAGATCTTATTGCTCAAGTTTACCCAGGTTTGCAACAAAATTTGAATTGTGATCGGTGGTTGTGCGCAAGATCAATATTGGCGCCTAAAATTGACTGTCAATAAAATCAACACTGAAATTTTAAAAGGCGTGCGGGGGGAAATGAAAGAATATATATCAATGGATACAATCATGGATCCAGAACAAAGTACTTCATATCCTACTGAATTTTTAAATTCACTTTAACTTCCGGGTGTACCCTCACATAAACTTCAATTAAGTTGGTTCACCCATGTGACGGCCTGTTTTATAAGCACTTTTAGGGAATTTTTTTTGACGACCATTAAAATGATAAAACTTTACATTTTTTATCATTTATTTATATGTATCTTAAGAGTATATGTATACATAAATTTTTAGCCAAAAACATCCAATAGAACGTGAGTTATTGCGCTCTGAACACACCCACCTCTAAAAATGGACGCTCACTTCCGACTGTGATTAGCTTATCTGAAATAAAAAAAAAAAAAATTAACGGCGTTTTAATTTATAAGCTTAAATGCACAGAATGTGGACTATACTCAATCGAAAATATCAAAAATTGGATTTTTGGTAGACCTCTGAAGAAAAAGTTTCGAATTTCATGGGGTTTTTTTTTATGCTTTTGTTAATAAAAATATAAATATTTTGAATTTTGGAATGATCGTAGTTCATTTGGTGCGTATATATGTGCTGAGTCTACCCAACAAATAAGAGATCATTCAGTCAAACCGTTCTTGAGATAGGATGGAGTAAAGTTTGAAAAACACAGTTTTGAGAAAAACGCGTTTGAAGTTTCGACCTTTTAAAACAATGAAAATCTTAATCTACCCTCAATCGACGATGTAATCGGCGAATAAGTTCAACGAAATATTCAATAGCTATAGATATTTCCTTTAAAACTTCTACAAACTTGTCTATACTTGTATGAAGGTATGTTTGCATAGAAGGGTAATTGGTATCAAGCCGACTGTACACAATAGACCCAGCCCTCGATTGCCAACTCAGCGCTCCAAACAGCTTCCCTTCTAACACCCCTGCTTCTTTATAACGACCGCGAATTTTAAAAAATCACTTTACCACCGTATTCCAGACATATTAAGAAGTAATTTATGGAATTTTTTTGATTTTTGAACCCATTACATGGATGAACCCTCTTAAAACTAAATGTACCAGCTATGCTTATACAAAATCTCAATGTTCTTCGATTATGGAATGGAACGAATCTTCGGATCACACAATTGATACAGAATATATTTAGCGCCACTTTTTTAACAGGTGTCGGGAAAGGGGAAAATGTTGTCATACCTCGAATTCCAATTATCCCCACTCTGACCTACCGTTTCAATTCACACACAAACGAGTTCAATTTTCAATCAAACTCAGTTTTGCTGTTACTGTTAACAACGCGCAAGGGCAATTATTGCAGGTAGCAGGGGTGCATTTGGAAAAGCCATGCTTTTCAAATGGTATATGTAGCCTGTTCACGTGTGTCCAATGCCCGAAATCTTCACATATTTGCACCTGACGGAAAAAAATATAATATGGTATACAGTAGCATCCTAGAATAATATTTTGCTTAGAGCTCTTTTAAGGAGGAATTATTTATTAAACGTAGATACTTTCATCTTTTTAAAATATTAATAGTTTAAATTGTTATTGAATTTTTGTTAACTATTGTATAATATAAAATATGTTTTCAGTTTATTAAACTATAAGCTCAATTTTAGAATATTTAAATTTTAGTGGTCCCTGTCAAACAATAAAAAAATTATCATATTATTTTATTTACTTTCTTATGATAATAATTATGACTTTGACAGTTATTTAAAGACATCAACGTGAGAGCGTATGATGTTAACGTCGCACTGTTCAGCTACACGAGGGCTTTTGGCAACGGACCTCGTAATTTTGAACTATGATCAAGTGATGAGGACGACACCTGAGCTGGCACCCTCTCTCCTAACTATCACACCACACCAACGGGAGGACGTTTGAGCTCTGGACAGATTTAACATGTATCGCTCCCCTATAAGTCTTTAGTGGCACTGGGCTTGAACTCGTGACATGCTAACCACGATCCGGTTCCTTGACCACTAGGCTACCGCAGCCACCTGAACGTGAGCGAAGTCGCGGGTAAAAGCTAGTTAAATATATAAGAATGGAATAATTCTTTGAAATGAAATCCAAACTAAAACCTTAGCACTTTAAACCTCTAATAACTTAGAACCTAACTGGTTACCAGATCTGAAATTTAATGGCAAGCTTCTCTTCCTGTATAAACTACAGAAAAAAGTAGAATGAAAAAAAAATCGATATTTTTGTCATTTTTAGGATACTGTGTAGCCTTAAATTTTGTTCTTCTATTTGGACTTCGTAAAAATAGTTGAACACAAGGTACAAAGCATAAAAATTTTAAATATTTAGATTCTCCCTATGAGAAATTTCTGTTATTAGGAAAAAATGGAAATATCTTTAAGTACACTGCTGGCCACCGTAAATGCAACACCAAGAAAGACAAGAGATAGCACATTTATTTGTAGATAACATGTTGACCAAGTATCAAATGATTAAATTTATAGACTTCTGTGAAGTGCCAGAATCAGTAGTTAGAGTAGTCGCCATTGTTGGAGATCATCGCTGTCACACGCCTCGGCATTGATTCAAAGATACTTTGGATGTGTTCTTGGGGTACAACAGACCAAGCAGCTTCCAAACGTTGCCAAAGTTGATCTGGTGTGGCAGCTGGGGTGTAATCTGGGTCAATCGTTGAGCAACCATGGACCACATGTTTTCTATCGGCGAAAGATCCGAAGAGCGAGCCAGCCAGGGAAGAAATTCAATCTGGTGATTGACGAATAACCTTTGAACAATGCGTGCCACGTGTGGTCGCGCATTATCCTGTTGAAATATAGCTGTGGCCGATCCCTGAAGGTAAGGAAGGACAACTGGCTCCAACACCTCGGAGATGTAGCGCTGACTGTTTAAAGTATCGGCAATGCGTACTAGAAAAGGTGCGAGAGTGATATCCAATACCACCCTATACCATAATACCCAATGCAGGACCAGTGTGATGGTGCATAACGCAGCTGTTCAGCATCCTCTCTCCACGGTGTCTCCAGACTTGAATCCGACCATCGTGGTGTTGCAGACAGATGCGTGACTCGTCAGTAAAGACAACTTCATTGCATTCGGCCACCCACATCCTTCTTTCATCGCACCGTTGGCAGCGGAGACGTCTGAGGTTCTGCGTCAAGGGCAGACCAAGCAATGGACGTCTTGCGAACAGACCACTCTGCTGTAAACGGCGTCGAATGACACGCGCAGACACTGAATGATGCGTTACAGACTCAATGTGCTGTGCTATGGTTCGTGATGTGACTGAGCGATCCGTCAATGCCAAGCGCACAATTTGCCAGTCCTCACGTGAAGTGGTGCCCTGAGGTGGGTGCTATCAACCACGTCGGTCCGTCGTACCCTCCTGCATCCAACGGTCACATATCCGCATTACAGTTGTTTGGTTTCGTCCAACACGACTACCGATTTCCCTGAAAGATAATCCACAATCTCGGTAGGCCACTATCCTTCCTCTTTCGAACTCGGATACTTGATCAAAAGCTGATCGCTGTTTTCTACGAGACATAACTGATCGTCTTTTGAAAAACCACAAGAAAAACACAATTGCCGAACTTGAAAGCGTCGAATTCTCCAAGCCTTAAATAGCGCTTTGAGGTGGCGCCACAGGCGCGCGTGATATGTGTCTGCGCTGAAATTCTAATCATTTGCATTTCTCATCTCCGCTAATGCCTGTTGTAAATTTCATGTTATTTGCATTCTTCCTTCAGGGTTTTGCATTTACGGTGGCCAGCAGTGTAATTCAAGAAAAATGTTAAGCTTCTTCTGTATTATATCATACTGATTTTCTTAAGAAATATCACAACAGTTACACAATAACTTCCACCACTCGTTGTTGCTTTCTTCATCCCCTTATCATAACATATAAAAGATGTTGAACAACAAAATACAAAAATATACACTACTGGCCCTTAAAATTGCTACACCAAAAGGCGACGTGCTTCAGACGTGAAATTTAAAAGACAGGAAGAAGGTGCTGTGATATGCAAAGGATTAGCTTTCAGTGCATTCAGACAATGGCACCGGTAACGACACCTACAATGTGTTTAAATGAGAAAATTGTTCAACGGGCTTCTCATTTGAATGTGTTACCTTGTGAAAAGTTGTTGTGATGCCTCGTGTAAGAGGGAGAAATGCGTACTAGCACGTTTCTGACTTTGATAAAGGTCGAATTGTAGCGTACCGGAATTGCGGTTTATCGTATCACAGTATTTCTGCTCGCGTCGTTCAAGATCCAATGACTGTTAGCAGAACATGGGATCGATGGGTTCAGGAGGGTAATACGGAACGCCATGCTGGATCTCAACGGCCCCCTATCACTAGCAGCCGAGAAGAGAGGCATGTTACCCTCATGGCCTTAATGGATCATGCAGCCACGTCACGAGCCCTGAGTCAAGAATTGGGGTCGTTTGCAAAACAACAAGTGTCTGCACGAACAGTTCGACGACGTTTGCAGCAGCATGAACTCTCAGCTCAGAGACCATGGCTTCGATACCCTTGACGCTGCATCACAGACAGGAGCGTCATCAATTGTGTAATCAATGACGAACCTGGTGCACGAATGGCGAGGCGTCATTTTTTTCACATTATTCCAGGTTCTGTTTACAGCATCAAGATGGTCGCAACCGTGTTCGATAGCATCGTGGTGAACGCACATTGGCAGCGCGCATTCGTCATCGTCATACTGGCCCATCACCTGGCATGTTGTTATGGGGTGCTACTGGATACACGTCTCGGTCACCTCTTGTGAGCATTGACGGCACTTTGAACAAGGCACATTACATTTCTGGTGTTACGACCCGTGGCTCTACCCTTTATTCGAGTTCTGCGAAACCCTACGTTTAAGCAGGATAATGCATGACCGTATGTTGTCGGTGTTGTACGGATCTTCCTTGGTACGGAATAGGTTCGAGTGTTGCCCTGGCCTGCACGTTCACCAGGACTTTCACCAATAGAAAACGTCTGGTCCATGGTTGCCGAGCGACTGGCTCGTCACCATACACCAACCACTGCGGTTGATGAGCCGTGTTATCGTTTTGAAGCTGCATGGTCATCTGTACCTGTACATGCCATCCAATCTCTGACTTAATGCCCAGACGGATAAGTGCTGTTATTAATGCCAGAGGTGGTTGTTTTTGGTACTGATTTCTCAGGATCTATGCATCCAAATTTCTTGAAAATTTAATCACTCGTTATTTCTAGTATAATATACTCGTCCAATAAATATCATTTTGTTATCTGCATTTTTTCCTGGTGTAGCAATTTTAATGGCCAGTAGTATACCTAACTTTATTTCATATGCATGGACCTTTTATATATACAGTTTAAAATAATATGATCATTTTTCTTTTCGATTAATTTACTCTAACATGGCTTAGGGTTGTTGATTGCTCCTGAAAAATGTGAACGAAATTCAGTTATTTACTTCTAGTTCAGCTTCTGGGATTAATGTGCAAATCCTTACTAATATCATAAACGTGAATGTTTGCATGTGTGTATGTTTGTTACTCTTTCACGCAAAAACAGCTGAATGGGTTTTAATGAAACTTTACAATAATATAGTAACACATAGGCTATAATTTATAAAGATATTGTGTGAAGTGTCCAAAATATAACGATAATTGTCAAGTAGGAAAAAATTCTGCCATCTGCAAGCTATTCTGGCGTGCGCTGAAAAAACCGTTAAAGATACACGTATATAATCACGTATACAAAAAAGCGCGCAACAGCATATATCTATCTTTTATGTATAAGCCATTATTGCCAAAATAGTGAACCATAACTACAATAAAAATTGATAATTGCACGTTCTAATGCACGTTTGGTAGTAACAAATTGATCCTTATATCAAAATAAATACTTTTATCGCTTCTGGTATTCAAAGTAGATAAACTTTGTCATTCACACTACATCTTTTGGACAAATTTACATAATTTGTTTGTGGTTAGTAGTTAATTATAACGTTATAATTTTAATTGAATAGGCAGGTATTGCATATTTTAAGTATGAAAATAATTATAACTACCGTACTGTATTTTTTTGGAAGGATAGAAAAAGTACCTACTAAGAATTATGCCACGAAATCGTAAGTCTAATCTTTCCCAAAGCTCTAATAAGGCTCGAGCTTTGAAAATAGCCAGACTTAACGAAACGTTTCCCTCAAGCTGAACTGCGAAGGCTTGAACAGGCGGAGCGTGAGGCAGCTCACACAGCTGCTGAGACACCGGAGCAGTCCCAAGCTCGACGTCAACAGAACGCTGAATTTATGGCATCTCAACAGGCTTTGGAGACACACGAACAGTCCCAAGCTCGGCGTCTTCATCAGGCTACTTGCATGGCGTCTCAAAGAGATACAGAAACCGAAGCAGCTGAATCTCGCAGACGCGCTGTTGCCGAAAGGGTACAACAGTGACATCAAATATTGAAGGCGTGGGGGAAAGCGTCAAGGAACACGTGGGAGGGGTATTCGATAAAGCTTCATTTGAGTATGACGAGACTCTTGATTACGAAAGCCACAAGCTTTGTAATGTTCCCCCCTGGGGAAGCCCTCTCTTTAACTACTAGACCTAAATCTGCAGGGGGTAAAGATTGATGACCAAGGTAGCCATGAGAAAAATTCAATTTATTATTACCAAATATAATAATCAAAGACAATCCAACTATAGAGGGAAAAACCTAGAGTGATATAACGTAGTTCAAAATCTTATGTGAATAAGCACATGAAATCCTAATCGCTTAACTTTACTCAAAGTTATCCTAACTTCCTTAATTTATTTCAATAACTAAAGCCCGTCCTATAATCACGTTGTGACGGCTCACGCGTCCTTTCTCTAACATAACCTCTGTGTTCTTTGACGGCCACGATTAATGGCAAATCTTTTTCAACCCAAATCCAAGAAGTGAAACGAAGGATAGATGCAAATAAGATAACCTTTAAAAGGACAGAAGTTTTTAGTAAGCGCGATGGCAATTTAAGAAAGTTCAGTTTGTAAAAGGTAGAAGTGTAATTTGACGGCCTATCCTAGAAGCACGGAAATCTCGCCATTAATACAAGGTGCATACTATTGCCCCGAGCATAACTGAATATCTGAAGTTGATTGGACCGTTGTTTTGGAATTCAAAGGTAGGAAGATTATTTTCGAATTCAAGATTATTATTAGGATAAGAGTAAAGGGGAATAATATAATTATTTAGATAAGTGATCCAATTGCGCGATCTGTGTTAACTACGGCTACGTGTGTTTTGGTTTATTCTCACTTAATATAACTTTGTTCAATATATAAGTAATTTAAGTTAAACTCTTAATAAAAGTCATATTAAGAATTCTAAAATGTCTCTTCATTTCGAAAATCCCACACCTCTAACTTACGCTGAAACCCCACGATATGGTCGACAAAGATCGACCATATCTCAACGTGTCTGAATTCCGATCCTTTCCGTAACAACACTGCGTTCAGCAACTCAGCTTCCTTTCCTCTTTCTCCTCGATTACTAACTTCCACTATATATATACCACCTAATCTGCATATCAAGGTTTCTTCTTGAGAAGGGATGGCTGTGAAATAACTCAATTGTTGGCCCCAAAGATTCCCCAAGAGGATTAATAGAAAATTCCCTAAAGCCCCGTCACAGCTTATAAAAATAGAAGCGATGAATAAAGAATGCTGATTTTGTGGTGCTCTTAAATGGAAAGAGAGGAAACTGCAGGCATGTGTTATTCGGGAGGAGAAGTAGACGAGCCAGTTGAACCTCTTAAGGAACTTTTCTCTTATGAAACAGATGAGTCCCGCCGTTTTCTAAAAAACGTAAGGAAATACAACACATCCATATGACATCTTTTGGGGCGGATAACATTGTTTTCACAAAGGATTTACCGACTCACATGTATAACTGAAAATAATATACTACACAGCCTCGCCAAACTCCGTACTTTTTGCAAAGTTATTTCATGGGCGATAAGGGAAGCAGAAGTTAATAGGCGTTTGAGCACGTGTACAAGGTGGAAAGAAAATACGGTTAAAAAATGTTTTCCTACGTGATCACAAGAGCCCTTTTAGTGCATGAATTTAAAAATGAGAGTGCATTCAGTTGGTCATATGGTTGTGATACACCCAATCGTGTACCACGTGGTGAACACGAAAGACGATTTAATGCCCCGACCACAAATGAAATAACTGCCGTAGTAGTTAGTAGTAAACAAACTGCGTCTCGGGACATTGTTATTCAGGCGCACGATGGCAGGCCTACTAGAGTTCCGGACACTCATAGATTTTATGATGCTCTCGATTACGCGATAATTTTTTGGAAAGGACAAGGAGGATATAGTTTTGATATTCCTCTAATAAACCCAGTTGTCTACAAGACACACATTCAAAGCAATCGAATGTTGATGGTTGGTGTGGTAGTGTTACATAAAGGATGCTTAAAACAGACTTACCTGTTATCGAGAAAAGGCACTGCAGCAGACGAAATTAACGCATGTCTTAAAGCATCATATCTGTGGACCAAAAGTTGAAAAGCTTGATCTTACCACTAACATGCGAGTCCACAGTTATTCAGCGATGTCGAGCCGGGGAGATTGCCTTAAAACTCCTGTAGAACAGCGAAGGCCACCTAGACGACTGCTAGTTGCGTATGGTTATTTCACACACCAGTTTTGTCATGTTGTGGAGCGTCGAAGACGAACTCATTGATCATGCTTTTGCTTGAATCTGCAACAATATATATTCTCGGACGAAAATTGGTTGTGGTGAAAGAACCATGCTACTGGCAAATTCAAAAAATGGAGAGACTGTTGTGAAAATAAATAAAAATCTTGGGCGAAATAAATCAGCGAAATATCAGTGTATAACTCCATATCGACACACAGTCATGTCATCCGATGACACTATTGAGCTATCCCCGTGTGGGAGTTCCTAAGCTTCTTTTGAGTTATTTGGGGTGCCATCACATAAGCTGGAACTAGCAGGTGTACCCGTTTGTTAACACGTAGCTTGACGCCAAGATTGAGGTAACGGTACTCGGTTGGCGAATCACCGAGATTAGAAGGCATATTGCAGAAGGCCACAATTCAACTGGAGAAGCCAAGTGCGCGGAGACTATTATGTTCTTTACCACTGAATCCCAATCATACCCAGAATCTACCATTCAATTTTAAACGCCTACAGTTCTCATTAAAAGTTGCATTTTCAATGAATATCATCAAATCACAAGGTCAAATCTTAAAGGTAAAGCAGGTTACTACACATTTGGGCACGCCACATGCTTTTTCCCCGAAGCTAACCTTCATGCGGTTGGCTTACGCGTTTCTAAATCGCCAAATCTGCATGTTTATGCTGAACGAAAAAAATTGTTTAACATAGTTTATAGAAGTATATTACAGTAGCTACCTATAACTTTTGCATTACCATCAATCATCATATACATCCGTACATCTATAAACACAACATATATAATTTATAACACCTATTAGAGTGAGATCATCATCAAAAATACTTAGTTTCAGTTTACATACATTGCAACAATATAGAACAGCAAGGGTCTCTCTCAAAGTGTAATTTCTGTTCACAGGTTCGTTACGCCTTCACGACTAAACCGCAGAACCAATTTTGATGAATTTTGTATAAAGATGGGTAGGACCTTGGGGAAAAGAAAATAAGCTACTCGAAGTACTAATCCTGCGCAGACGAAGTCGCGGGCACCAGCTATATATATATAAATGTAAATATAAACTGTACTCTAATAAACTTAATTTTGTTAAATATATGGGGGTTGTAGTATTCTTTAACATGAAATTCTTTTAGCACGAATAAATATTTCATACCCTTCAGTCTCGTGTTAAACGATTTTCACTGTATGTAAATTTTCTACAAACTATTTTAATGATACGAAATTTAAGATTCCTTAATGCTATTTTTGTTTATCTATATATATATATAAATGTATGTTTCGTATGTAATAGACCTCACTTCACCCAACCCCGTTCGCGTCAGTGGTAGCCGAGTGGTATAGGTATCGGATCGTGGCTTCTGCCTGTCACGAGTCTAGTAATTACTCAAAGACCCGCCGTAGGCAGCAGTTAATGTTAAATCTGTTCCAGAGCCGAAATGCCCTCCCGTTGTGGTAGTTAGAGAGAGGGGGTTACCAGGTGTCGTCCACACGTTACTGGACCATGGTTCAAAAATTCTCGCGGTCCGTCACCAAAAGCCCTCGTGTAGCTGAACAGTGCGACGTTAATATTCAATCAATCAATCAACCCCGTTCAACCGATCACTATGAAAATTGGCATGTATATGTATTTTTTTATGGAGAAGGTTTTTGCGGTGTTAATATTCTCCTCTTTGTTGCTGCAGTTTCACCAGGTGCAGGCGCGCAGCATATCAACTACACCGTTCAATCATCAATTGCCAAGTTGACTCCATCACCAACATTTCTGCTGTTTTCCATTGTGAATCGCCATTATAATTTAAGGAAACGGCGTTGCTATGTAGAATATTACATAATTTTAACATAAAATAAATACAACAGAAAGTAATATTAACGTGTATTACACTTCTCTAGATATAAATTATTAATTATTTTAAGTTGTTCATTACATAAAATTTTTGTAAACAATAAAGTTGCTTTTTTACTTGTGCAGAGATCAGCGCTTCTGAAATGTCAACAAAGTTTTCAAAAAATCGACTCTAGACAAGAGTTACAAGGCGGCAAAGTAGGTAAATACAGGGTAAAAAGGAATCATTTTATCAGGTATTAGATCTATAAAGTTATGTATGAGACTTCCTATTTTTCAACAAACATATTTTGTTTAGCTGGAGATATGAAAAATCTTTTTTATTTAATCTGTAATTCACATAAAATTAACTCATTAAAAACTTCTTTATCCTTCAATCTGTATTGTTTAATTTTCCAATTCACCCGTGCGAAGAACGGGTATACCAGCTAGTATAGTATAGTTTTTAAAATATTGATCAAAATGTGACTAAAAATTATCACATGAATATTTACCTAGTTTGGTACTTAAAATTACATGAAGAATTTACAAAAACCAAAACACTTTTTAAATAAAACAAGAATTTATCTGATTAAGGAGAAAAAAAGATAACACTGTAATATACACTCTGTCACAAAAAATATATGCATCCAGACAGTGGCGTGAGTGAATATTAACGTCGCACTGTTCAGCTACACGAAGTGACTTTTTGCTAGAGATGAACGCACCCTGTACTTAACTGGCGGTCGTTTATTTATCAAACCCCGTTAGCTGGCACTTCCTTCTGGAATCTCACGTACCGGTATCACGGGAGGACGTTTGAGCTCAACAGATGGTAATCGCGTCTTCGCCCCTACACATCATCGAAAGTGGATTCTCGTTGTGCGGTGGTACTGTACTGAACTCTCATGACACACCCTCGTAGCCATCACGAGTCCGTTACCTTGACCACTAGGCTACCGCGGCCTATCCAGATAGTGGCGTAATGGAGACTATTAGGGTCCCCCTGCAAAGACAGGTTTTGAGCTCCAAGCCGGATCTTACAATGGGTACATACTTGGTGTCAGTCGGGCTTTGGGCCCAACGCAATGTGGGTGTTGCGGAGGTGTACGTTACGCCACTGCACCCAGAAGGAAACGAGTTACTAAAACGAAACTTGACATGCATGTTGTGTATGAGGAGATAAGCAAATGATTACAAGTTCAGAAGAACAGGTTGTTTTACTAAGATATGGCTTTAAAAAGTTGCAAATTAGTAGGTAGTAAATCCACCTCAGGCAGCTATACAAGCCGAAACAGGGCGCGGCATGGAATCAATAAGGTCACCTATGACATCCTCTGCGGAAGATTATTGGATAATCTTCGCAACTGGGCAGTTTCTTCACGAGTAATCCAAGACGGCTGAAGTTGCCTTCCTATTACGTCCCAGATGGGCACTATTCGTGAGATTTGATGACCTAAAAGGACACAGGAGTGCGTCATATCCTTGAAGACATTGTTGGGAAGGTCGCACAGTATGTGGACGAGCATCGTTTTGCTGATAAATGTCACCTGGGAGATTTAATAGCATAGGCAGTACAACGGCGTTAAAATCCCGTCCACGTTACTTCGTACCGTCAAAGTGCACTGATGGACTAGAGGTGATCGAGTGCCCCAACAAATTTTACCTCAAACTGTCACATCTTGTGTAATCGCCGTATACCTTCACCAGTGGCGGTTTATTCATTGGGCGCCCAGGGGCCAGGAGAAGCTGGACTTAACCAAATTTTTTGGTTATAAATTTGGATCCTATAGTGCCAAGGGAGCCTATAGACCTTCTGCGCCCAGGGTCCGAAATGAGCTTAATCGGCACTGTGCCTCTGGACAACAAATACCGGATGCTAATGACCGGCTTCCTGGCCACCTCCACACGCATATGCGCTGGTCATTAGCATTGAGACTGAATTGGGATTCATTGCTGAAGATCCCACGCCATCCGCTCGGCCGAGGTCAGAAAAATTCCAATTGACTCTGCCTATGATGTGGGGTCAGTGGTAGTCGTTTTAATGATTGTTGGCTTCTTTTATCTGCGCGTGGACCAGTCCTCTCCGAATGGTTTCCCTTGATGCCACCGGATGTATGGAAGTTGGTAAATTGCGTTGAATCGATTCTAGTGTAGTTGTTGGTGAGGCCTTGGCCGCTCTTAGGATTGCGCAACCATTGTGCGTATTTGTTGCTGGGGCGCCCTGACCCTGCGCGACGGTAGACTATCCCTTCCATGACCCATTGTTGTCAACACCGAGCAACTACCATATCACTCCGACCGAAGCCAATATGCTTATTCGACCAACCTGCTTCTCTGAATTCGGCTATACGCCCTCTTTAAAAGTCCGACAATTGTTCGTACTGTCACCGGTTTCGTCTCTTCGAGACATCTCCAGTCACAATACCGTCCATCTATAAGTCGACAGATTTGTTTGATTAATTCTAAGGCACGAGCAATCATGTTTTTAAACTCTCCCATCTGCGCACAGCGTGCTTACCCTTGTCTCGTTGGCGTCGAAATTTTAATCATTTGCGTACCTCTTACCAGACTACATTCCTGCCAAGTTTCGTGTTAGTAGCTCAATTTCTTCTGGGTACATATATTTTTTTGTGACAGTGTATTTCTGAAGGCAGCTCAGCTTCTCAAAACGTTGGTTTCAGCATAGGAGTGATAGATCTTTATACTGGAAATAGCGATTTCTAATCTCAATATTGACAAATGCGTTATATACAAGTAGCAGTGTGAATAATTTAATAAATACTTCTAATTTATTATATATTAATTTATTGTGGGAATATGTATGCATTCCACATTTTTTCAATTCTTTATTGAAACGTGTAAAATTAAGATGGATGATAAATTTATGCAATTTTTAGAACAGGATCTTAGTATCATACGTATTGCATGGCTTAAAATAACGTGGAACTCCCTTTTTACTCTTCTAATACAGTTTCTATTTCGCATGTTTTTACACAGTGTCTTTTATTTTGTAACGTATCAAATGAGTAAAAATAAAGTCGAATGTAATATGAACTCTATTATACAGTATAAGGAAATAATATAAGAAAAAAAATCTTACCGTTACAATCCGAATGAGTATAACTTGTTGGTTGTAGACAAAAGATGAAATGTTTGGTAATTTTTTTATTTGCAATGTTTTTTATTTTATTTATTTTTCTTAATTTAACGTTTAAAAGCGCTACTACGGTATGCGATATATTTTCGCACGTTTTTTCAACAATTAATGGCACAAAGAATCAACAGAATTAACTGAGCGTAATGAAACAAACTTTTAAATCTCATATCGTGAGGCTGTTAGAATGACCAATAGGAAGTGTATTTTGAACGAAGTATTGCGCACCAGAGTGGCTATCATACGGGATAGTTAATTAGCGACTGGGAGGGTGACAGAGAGCTTCTGGTTCTTTCTTTTCTCAGAAGGGGGAACACAGCTTTCAAGGTCTTGCTAGCCATGAATGAACATTCGGTTTTTTAGATGTTATACAAATAAAAAGAACAGAGCCACAAACAAAATCTCTTTCACTGGACCAACTCTGGACAAGCTTTTGACAAAGGGACATGCCTTCTTGTAGCTTCAAAGTGCGATGTTTATTTACAGTCAATCAATCAACAGATCAAGTGATGTAGTCATCTACAAGTAAATGACATTTCGAATAGATTTTTCTCATTCCAAATGTGTTATCTGTATTTTACTTCAATCTTTCTTACGAACCGCTTTGAATAGGAATTTTTTAAAAACCCTTCCGAGTCTACTCCTAGCCTTCTCATTATTTTGAGTAAGACAATACCAGATTTTAAAGGTTTCTAACTGTGGGAACTAAGATATAGAGTTCACCAAAAGGTAATTATGTATTTATTTTTGAATTCTTTTGCATTTCCTTGAGATTTAAAATAATATTCAAATATTGTTTTTACATTAAGATTAGTGAAAAAAGTTTCGATCAAAAATACAAAAGGGAAATTACTCCACTTCAAGCATTTACGTAGGGAATAATTTGGTTTTGATCCGAAAACAATAACAGATTGTATTCCTTTTCTTAACAGATTCTATGTTTCGATTTATTTCTCTATTGACATCCTAGATCCTCAATAAATCATCCTGTAATTGATTTTTTTTTCGTAAGGGAGCTAAAGATCCTTTTAGTCTCCAAGATAATTTGACATTCCAAAATTCGAAATCTCTTATGATTTTTAGTTTTGTGTTGCTGGTTTCGAAACTAAATTTGTCCCCAGAAAGGCTGAAAATTTCTTGATTCACCATGTTCTTACGAGTCGTTCATCAAGTAAATTAATAAGGTTTATTATATTCCCTGGTGTGAAAAAGAATTGAGAAACAATCACATTTTTGTGGATTTTTCAAAAACTAATCAACTGTATAAAAGTAAAATTGGTAAACATAACAAAGAAAAGTTGCTTTTATCCACACAATCAAATTCTATATCTTTTTTATTTTATGCAAGTAAAGAAAACTCTTTTTAGGCACCTTAAACACTATCCTTTAAAGTTTTAGTTTTGCTTGTGTTTCAGATGGCTTACGATTATTATTATTTCTGAAAGTATTTCAAACAATGGCACAAGGACAATGTCTAGGTAATGAATTGTGGATGGTGGGACGTCTAGATGGAGAGCAGAGGAGAGATTAGAGGTAGATCAATCTCGAGTAGGTATAAAGGTAGCTCAATGCATTCAGAAATGTAGTGTGTAGATTATGGAACCAGTTCATGGAGACCAGAGCAATATCCATAAGAAAATCTACAGGGTGCCTCAGATCCACCACAAGTTAGGATGACAATTACTTGGTTTTAACTGGAAGGCACAGTAGGGGAATGACGGCTACTCATCTCGCAAAGAAGCTCTGCACTGTTGCATAAGAATCAGTCTGCAAAAAAGTGGTATAATCCAGGTGGGTTGAAGGGGCTACATTTGCACGGAAGTTTTACCTTAGCATTTCACATCATCCAGATGATGTGTGCAATACACTTAGCTCCAGATACTTAATCATTAGTCACAAAAAGTTAATCATCTGCATATTCTATTGTATGTTTTGTTCATTATTTTTTTTAAAATTACAACTGCCAACAACATAAGGTGTCTTGCATTGCATTTTTATAAATAAAAGAATCATTAGCTTGATTTATGGGGTATTTACTACTAGTACCTTTTCTTTTCAAAGCTACTCCCATAACCCTTTGGAAAATTTATAAATAGGAATTAAATCCTATTTATAATTTATTTCAATAAATGTAACATTTAACTTTCAAGTTTAGTCCCATCCCCCATCTCTATGGAAACATTTACAGGTAAAAATGACAAGAGGTTTTTGAAAACAATATTGACAACTTGATTCCAAGTGAAAAAACGCTATAGATAAAAATGTTGATTATTTTTTCATTACTCAATGTAGAGATTATATTTGAAAGTTTCTTTAGAAGTACAAAATTAATTTTACACTCATTCACTATCAATCTTCTAAGTTTTACATAATTGAAATATCAATGACTCCTGTTTTTTCTTTTTCTTAAGCATTTAACAATATAAGTTATAAACGTTCCATTGTATTGAATAAGGTATCCATGCATTATTTTCTCAATTACAAATGCAAGGCAACTGCTTTTCCTTGTAGTTGTGAAAAAAATATGTTCACATGCAAGTACTCAAAATAGTTATAATTATTGAATGAGAGTAATCATAGTTTTAAAATAGTGTGTAATAAGTATCTTTCAAATAAGTATTAATATATATGTTCTTCAATAATAAAGAGCATTATTTATGTTATAGAATAAATTTCTTAATACAGAGTATTGATTAGTACCACCAAATAGAATATTAGTTCCAACCAAATCAAACAGCTTTGAGTTAAAAGTGTGTAGGTGAATATCACTTTTACTATCATTGCAAGTATAAAAATATATAGATAAAAGTAGAAATATATCAATCAAATATAACAGCTCTTTTTTTACCATGCATTTAATATGTTCTTCAAAGTTTCATAAATATTTGTTTATGCAATTAATAGAGTTGAGGATTTATCACTCTCTTAAGTTGGTAAACCATTAATAATTAAAAGACACTTTTATAAAAATTTGATTTTATTTATATTATTAGTCTGCTTGTTCCCTTATAAATATAATCAACCCACATTTGACACTGAAAATTATTCTTTTATAATTAAATCAAACATAGAATATTTGAAATTTCTATTTCCAGGTTTGAATATTGAAGAAAATCAGAGGATTGCGGAATACATTTAGTCAAAAACTCAACGGTTTTTTCATATACTTTAGATTCTCGAGATTCAGGTTTGCAAGTGCTAAGGTGATCCAAAGGCAAAGCATAAAATTCACCCAAACCAGGATCTGAAAATAAATGCAATGTAATCTTTTTTAAATATGAAAATGCATTGTGTTTTTTTTACAATATGAAAATGCATTATAATTTCTTAAATATAAATTGAACATCAATAATTTTTTTCTACTACAACAGAATTTCTCATCAAATTTTACACCTATATTAAAATAATATCATACAGCCACAAGTTGTGTCATGAACTAATATATCCAATACAACTTAGAAAATATTTAAATAACTAGAAAAAATCAATTTTAGAATTGAAGACATTTAACTTCAAACATATTACTTTTAATCAAACATTTATATTTTAAACAATTCATGTTTTTCAAACTGTTTAAAATTTAAAACTATGAAATAAAAATACATTCATATTTACCAGATGAATCTTCAGTAACTAACATGGAATATGTCAGACCCCATTTAGACTTTTTTAATTCTCCAAAACTTAGCACATGAATATGGTTTTGATGCACAAAGTTTTTAAAATTTTCATGCAATGATAACAATTTTTCTGATCCTAAGAATAGAATAAAGTACTCTGTCATATATTTAAAATTTTAGTACTTTAACATAATGCACATTGAAATTAAAAAAGGACTAGGTAAAAAAAAACACTTATAATTACATTAAAAAGAAGTTCAATAAAACCTATAAAATAATATAAAATTTATTTTACATTACTTGAGATAATAGCTCTAATAAATATTTCAAAAATTGAAGAAAATTAACTGTCATTATTTTTGAAATAATCTTATACAAATGTCGGAGAAAGCTAATAAATTTCATTCATTCTTAATAGTACTATTTATTCATAAATGTAATTAATTCCATTGTCATCAAAGCTTCATTGGCAAATTACACAATTCATAAAAAAAAATAATTTTAATGATGGTTAATCCAATAATTTATAATAATATCTGAAAGAAAGAAAAAGCTAATAAATATGATCACACAAATTTAGTAACTTTAGAAATGGGTACTAATTTATTTAAACTAATATTATCCATGAAATGAAGATATCTAGATAAAACATTTAAATGCTGTAAATATGTAATCTTAAAAAAAAAAGCATTGAAACTACTGGAATTTAGTTTAAAGGAAACTAATGTATTTGATAAATTATATTTAACACAGTTTTACACATAGCTTCTCAATCCTTTGCACAAAATATTCTCAGAGCATAGTTAACGGATAATAAACTAATTTTGCTTTTAAAAAAATATATGCCGAAAATAATCTGCTTCTCTTATAAAAAAAATAGCAATAATCACTTCAATCATTTACTAAAACCCCGGATATTTTAAGTCTAAAGAAAGCTTGTCAGTCGTATGACAATGTTTAAGATTTTCATTTGAGATTTTTTACAGAATTTTTATAATCCAAATAGCATTATTATTTCATTTCATAACTCAATATAATTAATTGGTTTGAAGTTTGTTTAGTGAAGCTTGAAAAACATTTCGCAGGAGAAACAAGTTAATATAACATGAAATAGGCTTTTCACATATGACATAGAAATACCATCACTAATTACATAAAATAAAGTTACATTATCCTGAAAATCTAACTATTGTATTTACTTCTTCATGGCATAAAATTTAACTATATAACTAACCTTTTAATATTTTTTTCCCTTTTCCCAAATGTCCATAAAAACGAAATGTAATAAGAGAAGTTAATAAAAAATAATACCATATTTTACATATGTATCATCTGCTCCACCACTGACACTTGTAGCCAAATTACAGATTAAAATGTTTCAATTTTTTTTAATATATATGTGTGTGTGTGATGAGTTCCCAGTTCTTTATATGCCAGTTGGGGTTAACTTCCTGCCCAGTACAACTCAACCCACTTCCCACATAGCTACTTTGACTTCAACTGACTTATTCCAACCACGTGGACGAACAGACTCTCACGATCGACATTTGAAATAAGACTGCTCTAGTCATGGTTTGGGGTATAGAACGATTTGTTGAATCCTTGGAATAAACTATCATATGATAAACGGCTGCACTTTTCATTACTCCTATCAATCACAAATATGTCAACTTAGAAGTACTCTCTGAGTCATGTTATATATATATATATGTGTGTGTGTGTATAACACAAAGTAGTTTAATTAATGTAAAAAATAATTTATATTTTCTACACAATGTCAAAATCCAAAAATTTGGAATATGTATTAGTTTTTAGTGAAGGGTGTCATAAAAAAAACTGTATTGCCAGAGGCAGATTAAGCCGGCTGGCGGACCTAGTGGCCATCAGGAACCCCACGCTTGATGGATTCCAATAATAAATTCAACATGAAAAAAAAAATATCTTGAACTGATATTGCAGCCCCGATGATTTCCACGGATTTGAGTCGTTCAGCAGCCATAGCCCTCTTTCTAACATATATCTGTATTTTTGCAATCTGTACAAAATTTTCGCATGCATTTTGTTGTACAAATTTTATTTCGAACAAACGAATACTATTCAACTCAAACAAGTTTGTTTTTAGCTCTCCACCATGCTTAGCTCCCCCGTTACATCTTACACTGGGGGAAAAAAAGCCCCAAACCAAAAAAATTATTCAACAAATGAAATTTTAATACATTTGTTAGGAAACCTTTTAATTGATTAAAGTTTCAACATACAGGTTAATGTAAGTGCGAGAAGAGCCGTTTTAAATGTGGTATGATGGTACATTAAAAACCAGTCTAACCACCAGAATTTTAAATCCAAGCATGCAAACATGCGTACAATATATCGTACAAGTACAATTTGTGGGATGGAATTGCATGCTTGTTCCTCTTGGTCAGTAATATAGTGTTGTTTAATTGTGGTTGTGGATGACGCTGTCGTTGCCGGCCAAATTGTTGATTCGTGCTCAAGTGGAGAAATATCTGTTGATATAGCAGGTCAATATTCTATAAAGCATGTTAGATTACAACAGGGTATGAGAGCACACGTTATCCTTGTTGTAAAACATTCCTTCAATGATGATTATAAATGGTATTGCATCAGTTTGAATCACCAGAGGCTGACATACAAGTTTGTAGTCAGGTTGTGTGAATTAACCTTGGGAGCGCTCCTGCAATCAAAGAAAATTGTTCACGCCTTCACGGTGCAGGCCCAGAGTATCTAGGCCAACGAAAGGTTGTTTGCTGGCGCTTAACCGGCCTTTTTCTAATTAATACACAGCCATCGCTGCAGTGATGTAGCCTACCCGCGCGCGATGAGGGGCGTGGGAACCAGGATTCTAGGGGCAAGTACAGCTTGGGGCCCAAGACCTGACTTTGCAAGATGTGGGGCCAAATATTCTTCGTTACGGCACTGCATTACTGACACCAAGACAGAAACAGCTTTGATCGGAGAACACATCGTTACCATAATGACCATGATTGGGAATATTATATTCCAGAGAATAAATGCTATAAACAAATCAGTACAACACGTTCAGTTTGAATTGTTAAAAGATTTAAGCCTTCTAAAATCTCTAGAAAATTATATTCAAAATTTTAGAAGTGAATTTGGAAAAATGGAACAAGGAGCAACTGATCTATCAAGGCTCTCCTTTGAAGAAGAAGCTGAACAAGCTCGCAGGTATCAAAAGAGAAAATTTATTTTCGGTGAAAGTAAGAAGTCGATTACGAATTTTCGAAAGAAGGGAAAATTCCACAGTGAATTCATTTTATGTCATACGCGATAGGGCAAGAGCAGAACTATCCCAAAGATTTATGAAACTGTTATAAAACACTTTACTGTGTTTTCTGACAAGAGATTATTATCTTAAATTAAGAAGAAATCTATACAACAACTAAAGGAACCTTACAAAGACGATACTGAATTTTTAATTTTGTCCATATGAATTGAATCAGTTTTTAATATTTAAAAAAAAAGATACAACAAAGATTTTACAAGAAATTTATCGTTGTAAGAGAAATCTTACTGTAAAGATACTTTCCCTAACATAGAGATATTTTTGAAAATATTTTTAACAATGTGCCGATATCGAATGCATCAGGTTCAAGAGATTTTTCTTCAGTTTTAAAACTGCCGCAACTTGGAGGTTGCAGGTTTGGTTTGGGTCACTGAAGTAGCATACATTGTTACAAAAATAATGCTTTTATTTCATACTAATGAATTTATGATTAATTCAAATTTAATGACCTTGGGAGCAATCATAATGAATTTCTTAAGCTAACATATAAGATTACCTAAAGTACACTTATCTCTTGATCCACTTATAGATCATTTGTAAGCTCTTTCCTAAACTGCCACAGTCCTTTTCAAATCAGCTTATCTATTATTTCCCCTTCTCAGAATGGAAGTTATAGTTCGAATGATAACTTCAGGATGAACGACTCACTACTAACAATTAATGATTAGCTACTCACGATCCACAATTAACTTTAACATACCCCTTGCCAGGGTTTGAATAGCCTTTACATTAGCATAAAATCAAGCCATCTCTACAGAAGGTGGTTTAAAACTCAAACCACAGTTAAAGAATAATTTCCCCAAGGGAATTAGTTCATGGACCACAGATAGAACCCATCACACAGTGTGTTAAAAATTTAAGAAGTACTATGGGAGAGAAGACAGATTTAACATGACCATATTATATATAGAACAAGATGTTCTGGACAAAATTGATGTGGCAAAAATAATTGATGAATTTACCAAAGAGAATTCAAGAATTAAAGTTACATAATAAAAAATTGCAAGTTCTTTAGCAAGGTTATTATTTTTTTTTAAAATTCTGTTAAGATTTATCTTTAGCTTTTGAATTTTATTATTAGCAATATATTTTATTTTGAGAATTTAAAATCAGCAAATGTTTTCACTATTTTAGTTTTTCGATTCTTGAGCCCATGGGCCTCAAACTTTTAACCTCAGAGACCCCCCAACTACCTTAATCTGCCTCTGTGTATTGCATCAATTCACTAAATTCAGACAAACTCAAGAAAAAAGGATGAATAAATTTTTAACTGACAAAACATATTAAACATAACAGAAACTTTAAGAAACCTAAGCTTATAAAAAGCATTAACCACCCAGCAATAACAATACATCGACTGCCACATAGCTCCTCTACCAGTTGGTTATAGGGGAACATATGAACAGCTCATGTCCTCTAATGCACATGTCGTCCTGCACTGGTTATGACAGCATTTTTAGAGCCCGCATGTTCAAAGACATTTTCTCAAACTATTAGTGAGGTGTTGCCAACAAGCAAAAACTTTTAATGAATTAATTGGACCAATTTAAAAGCAAGAACAATGGTAAGGACTTTTAAAGCTGAAATACGGCATATATTAAAACTAATAACGATGAGGATTTTATTGAGAATTCAAATTGCAACAAAATCTACTAGTGTTATTTTCCCATTTGAAAATATTTTAATTTTCAATTAATATTATACAAAAGAAAAACGAAAGCTATTAGAGAGGGATCTTGTGATTTTGAACCACAATCAAACGATGAAATCATCTTTGCACTGCCATTTCAATAAACTATAACTTCCAAATAATACCACCGGAAGACTGAAACACAGTCTTGTTATTACACACGACAAATCTTTTGTAAAATCAAAACACAAACATGCAGTTCCATTAGAATATTATCAAAATTCGTGACTATTCTTACTAAGTACCAGAGCTTATTTTTTCATTTTTGAAGAAAATTAACTAATTATTTCTTAAAAGCATAAATAGAAATCATTTTCTCGACATATATATATAGATATATCTCCCACAACACACACATCAATTATAAAATATCTTCCAAAAATGCATGTCATGGATTTTATTAAAAGAATTTATATTTATGTATGTACTACATGATTTCAAGAGGTATTTTTCCTCATACTCCTAAATGATAAATAGAATTTTTTTTTCTCTTTCTTTTTTTTAAATTACGCCCGCCAACGTCCTTTCGGACATAAGGCGTCTTGCAGTCCAATATAAAGCAGATGTCGCTCTATAGCAGGGAGGAGAACTCCACAGTTGTCTTGCGAGCGAACATGAAGTAGAGCAGTGCAATCGGATAGATGCTCTCCAGTCACTGGCCCGGATAGAAAATAATGTTAACCATGACTAACGTAACAATATTCAAAACACAGATACTCGACCTGCAAACTTAAGTTTGAAGGAATTTTCTAATTAATAAGGTCGAAATACTGCACGTAACTGTTCAGAAAAATCAAACGTTTCAAAAACTAATTTTCATAAATCATTTTTCTAGAAAAAACTACTTTCCAAAATTTCTTAATGAAGGTGAATGTTAAATTTCCAAAACTAACTGTACATCTTCAAACACAAACACTTGTTATGATTTCATATAAATCTAATTTTGAACATAAATTACAGAAAAAGATTTATTTAAAAAGCTTACTAGATTTAAGGAATAAAGATTTATGAAAGTTTTGCTTAAGTATACAACCTTTTTGAAGATGTTTCATATCAATTGATGGTTGCAAAATATAAGGAATCGATTGGAAGAGTTTGACTAAATCACTTCCTTTATGAGGAACACTAAAAAAAACTACTCCAGTAGTGTTTTGAGCAATTGCGTTGACTTTTCTTTCTTTACTTGCTGCAGCTTCAACAAGAATTTGTTTCACAAGCAGACCTGAAATAAATTAATTTAACAGAATAATGAAATATGAAATCATCTGCTACTTAAATAAACTTATAATTACATACTGACACAATCAGAGAACGTTTTAAATGATTAATCTGTACAGAACACTTTCAAATATTATAGAAACACATCCCAATATTAATATTATATTCTGAATTTATTATTCTTAAGAGGGCAACTTGTTACATAATGTTACAAATTTCTTTCTCAAACACTATACTTTTTCTGGTAAAGAATGTATTCCATATTTCCTCTTCAACACTGTAAAGTTAATAAGGCTTTTAAAACTTCCCATTTTTTTTAAAGGAAAAGAATCACAAAATCTGGAAAGTTTCCAAAGTTCCAATTATATGATAGAAATAGTAATTGCATGCTTTAGAAACATTTAAGACCAGTTTTTTTGGTTATTACTCTTCCCAAATTGAAAATGTAAAAATAAATAAGAAAATCAATAAATTTTTAATTGATATTAAATTACAGAGCGTGTGAAGTAAACTTTTTCAAAACAAATACGTGTTTATTAAACAGAAGTAAAATCAAATTAAGAACATTATGTTAATAAAACTAATCAGATTTTTCTCCAGTTGCAACAAAATTCCCTAAAAACAGAAATTGAGTGAAAATAAAATTTGCATAAGAGATTTATAAGCTCATCATTGCAATATAAGAAAAACTATTTGAAGGGATTTAAAGTACTCAGAAGATAATGTACTGCAGTAACGTAATAAGATGTAGTAAATTTAAACATGAAGATCAAAACGGTGACAAACTCTAAAACAAATTTATTTCTTAAGTATGCAATACATATACATAAATACAATGACTTATCTAAAACTGATAAGAATTAAATAACCTGCCACTAGAGTTAGTAAGAGCTTGCTAGTTTGCAGAAAATACATAGGTATCTCCTGAAGAGATAATTTAGCATCTTACTTTATTATGGTCATAAACTGACCTTAAGATGAGAAAGGCAGAGGCGGATTAAGCGGCTCGCCAGGAGTCCCGAGCTGATGGACTTCAGTTATATGTTCCAACATGCAACAAAAAAATCTTGCACTGATATTGCAAACCCGATGATTACCCACGATTTGAATCGAGTAGCAATTAGTGTTGCCCTTATATATTATATGTAATTGTGGTTGAAGTCTGTTGGGTTGAAGCGAGTGAACTATTTTTTCTGGCGGAAGAATAACTATGTAACCCGCCCACGCACGGTTTTCCCGATTCACTCCCATGCATTCCTTCTACGGGGTCCACTTGCTGACCCTGTTGCTGTGTGTTTTTGGTCAGCCAGTACTTGAATTGAATGATGTACAAAATCAAATCCCTGTTAGAAGATCGGAAAGACTGAAATCTAAGCAGATGTCAATTCATTTAATGGATAATGTACCAAACTTTTATTTTGAGGCAAAAAATGGTGCTAATTGGCAAAATTGGAAATGGAGAATGAATTAGATTCGTTAGATAAACATAAAAGTTTGGGAAATTGTACAAAAACCTGCAAAATCAAAACTAATAAAAGCTAAAAGGGTATATAGTTTAAAACAAGATGATGCTGGGAAAAATTTAAAATACAAAGCAAGGCTTGTAGCAGCTGGTTTTAATCAAATTAAAAACAGATAATTCAGAGTCGTATTAACCAGTTGTAAATATTGAATCTTTTCGATTGTTAATTGCACTTGCAGCTAAATTAAAATTAAATGTTAATTTCTTTGATGTAAAAACTGCATACTTATATGGTGATTTAGAGGAGACTGTGTATGTATTACCTCCTCCTGATTATGAGAAATTAATTGGAGATGACAAAGTTTGTAAATTGAAAAAGAGTATTTATGGTTTGCCACAGTCTGGTAGAAACTGGTATATGAAAATAAAAGGTGAATTAGAAAATTTTGGTTTAAAACAATTAGCTTCTGATAATTGTGTATTTATTAAAACTGATAATCAAAGTATTCTTATATTATGTATGTGTGTAGATGATTCAGCTATTTTTTGTAACAATGATAAAATGTATGAAGATGTAAGTAAGATTAAAAATGTATTTTAAGTGGTTGAAAACAAAACTAATAAGTTTTTAGGCATGGAAATTGAAAAATGTGAAAATGGTATTTGTTTATCCCAGTGTGACTACATTAATTCATTATTAGTCAAACATAATTTAGAAAATAGTAAAAGTGTCAAAACTCCGTGAAAGGGAAGATAAAAATTTTCCCTCTACAAACGAATTTATTGACATTACTATGTATCAGGGATTAATTGGTGAACTTTTACATTTAGCTAATAGAGAACTCGCCCTGATATTTCCTTTGTAACATCTTATTTATACCAATTTAATCATAATCCAGAGAAGAGACATTACAGTTTGGCTAAAAGAGTATTAAGATATTTGATGGGCTCAAAAGATAAAAAATTGTTTTATGAAAAAGAATTTGGTATTTTAAATGCTAGTTGGGGAAATGCAGAAAATGGAAAATCATTTTCTGGTGGTGTAGTTTTACTTAGTAATTCATTAATTTTATGGAAATGTCAAACAAAAAAGTGCTAGTTTATCAACATGTGAAGCAGAGTTATTTTCTATTTCTGAAATTTGTAAAGATATAATTTGGACTGTAAATTTGTTAACTGAATTAAAATGCGAACAATTTATAAATAATGCTGTAACTTTATAAATTCAGATAGTCAAGCAGCAATTCAGTGACTTATTTCTTCAAATAAATTAAGGCATATAAACTTACGTTTTCATTTTATAAAGGATTTAATTGAAAAAAGATACTGTAATTAAATTAGAATATATCCAAACAGAATTTTTAATTGTAGATTTTATTATAAAGCCATGAATGTAGAAAAGTTACAATATTCAATGCAAAAAATTTCATTTCTTTTCATTTTATGTCACTGTGTTTGTTTTATTTTATTGTGTGTATGTGTTTATAATATTAGAATTGTTTGAAAAAAATGTATCGCTCACAGGAGGGGTATGTTGGGCTGAAGCAAGTGAACTCTTTTTTTTCTGGTGGAAGAATAACTGTGTGACTCACCCATGCACGGTTTTCCTGCTTCACTCCTACGCATTCCTTCTATGGGGTCCACTTGCTGACCTGTTGCTATGTGCTTTTGGTCAGACTTGTTAGCTGTGTGCAGTATCCGTAATCGTTTTTTCGTTTGTGTTAAATAAATGAACTGTCCAACAATTCCTGAGTGGAAATAATTTCACAAAGAACAACAAAGTTCGTTTTTTCCCCTTCTTTTTTCAAAAAATGTTTCCCGGAACTTTGGCCTTCAATATGTCTTCGGTTCCAAGTTTTTAAAAAATTCGTTGGGAGATATTAATGACTATAAAAAACTGCAAGTGTTTAGTTCTTTCGAAAGAATTTGGTATGTGGAGGTTCTTGATTTATTATCATCTGGATTTGTGTTTATATTTTGAGAATGTGGGGAAAAAGAGATCGAAGTATTTTGTATGTTCAAGATCAGTTTTATTTCAGTCAACATGACAGAAATAGCGAAATATTTAAGTGAGATTGAATTTCTCTAAATAGATGAACAAATCAAATAGTGAAATAGAGAAAAGTAATTTTTTGAAAAAAAACCCACAGAGGATCCTTGGCTATTGGAACAATTGATTATGTTGATAAGTCAAAAGTTCCATAAGCTATGAATTTTGCTGGAATTTTTTACCATTTGTCATCTTAAATTTGATTTTGTAAAGTTAAAATTTAAGGTAATGTGCTTCTTGTTCTTTATATTTTTATTATTGTTTTGGTTTCACAGGATCATTTTTTCACTATTTACTTTCATATGTTTGATTTTTGAGAAAAACATGTGTTTCAAGTTTGATAATGTTTTCTTTTTAGTATTTCTACATTTTAAGTTTTTCTAATATAAAGAAAGAGAGCTATAAACAGGGCCGGGCATCTGGCTGGGGCATTAGGGCCCAAGCACGATTAAAAACTAAAATGTACTCTTGCACATAAAAATTTGACAATATTCCTATCATACGAAATGTGAGTTTTGTCGTAAACACTATTATTGTAGATTTCAGAAATTTAGCAATTTGCAAACTAATTCTTGAAATCATGTGGACTAAGCATATAAGAAAGGGTTTCAGATTCTGAGGAACATTCCTCAACAACGTTACTTATCAGGGGCGTAGCTATCACCGTATCAACGATACAGGCCCCCCCTAGCTACAGGGGCCTCAGGCAGATGTAAGCAAAAAGTCATCAAACGTTATTAATGGTCATATTAACAGAGTTCCCTTTTACATTTATAAAATAGTATGTCACTGGCTTCAAACGATAAAAAATTTCCATGTGAGTTCTAAATCTCAGGACCCACATTTAGATAAGTTTAAAAGCTGGTAAAATTACTCACAATAATGAGAAGACAAGGAGGGGTATGGGCTTGGAAAGCAGGAAAAAGTTTTCATTTGAAGTGGATTGACAGAAAGATCGTTTGTAGTAAAATACAGATAACACTTAGGACAGGAAAAATCCATTCGGAATGTTATTTGTGCTTGTAAATGACAATATCCCACTGATGGATACAAAAAAAATCTCATCACCAAGAAGGAGTTGTATTGTATCAAAGAAATTTGGTAGGCTTATTTACACATCTGAAAGATGGCACACAAGTGTAATGCTATTTGTGTCACTTTCAGGATGCGAATCAAGTGTACTTTAAATACGCACTACAAAGTTGGTGAGAGTTATTTATCTTTGAGATTTGATGTAGTGAGTTGTTACTCAAGCATGTTTTAATAAGACAAAGTTATTATCAACAATTAACTTGTATTATACAGTAGTATAATAGAGCTTAAAAAAGCTCTCCACGATATTGCTGAAAGACTTGGTAGGAATGAATCCAATGTGCATGATTTTCAGCTGCAGTGGTCTTTAGAAAGGCACTACCTCACGAAAACTATAGTCCAATCACCCACTGGTCACCACTAAAAGAAGACCGCCATATTCACTACAAGGTTAGGAAACATCGCAGTTCATTTAAAATAGAAATATGTTGGGGTTTTTTTCCGGCATCAAACTGACACAGTGAACTGCAACCAATCAATGAATCAATTGAAATAGCTCCCAGCAAGACGCTCTATGGCGTTAATATAATTTAGCTCCAAATCACAATACTTGCGACTTCAATGATGTCCTGCTGAGATCATTGGAGAGTGGATTGACCATGTGATGTGTTCTTTGATCAAAGTTGTATCTGTCTTGGTGCCAGTGATGCAGTAGCATAAAAAATATTCGACTCCTCCCATGCAAAGTCGGTCCCTGTTTGGGCCACAAGTCATACCTAACGTCAGCCCCTAAGGGCCTCCTAGAATCCTGCCCCCATTGAGGGATGCAGGGTATACGTTACACCAATGCAGTGATCGCTGTATATTGATTAGAAGAAGGCCAGGTCAGCGCTTGTAAACAATCCTTCTGCGGATTAAACACACTGGACCGGCACCTAGAATTATTCTCGGGGGTCAATTTTAGATTGCAAGAACACTCTGGAGGTTAATTCACACATCCTGACTGCAAATTTGTACGTCAGTCTGGTGATACAAACTGTTGCACTGCCATTTATAACCATTATTCAATTAGTGTTTTTCAACAGGATAACGTGCACCCTCACACCCTGTTGAAACCCAACATGCTTTATAGAGTTCCTATGTGTTGACCTGCTAGATCACCAGATCTTTCTCTAATCAAGCGTGAATGGGACATCATTGGACGGCAATGACAGCGCCAACCACAACTAGAAAAAAGCAATCTTATATAGACCGACCAAGAGGGGCGGGCATGCAATTCCATCCCACAAACCGATATCCGATACTTGTACAAAATGTTGTTTGCATGCTTGCATTAAAAATTCTGGTAGTTACACTGGCTTTAAATGTACCAGAATTTCACCCCAGACAAATGTATTACCGAAGTTTCATTAGTCTACAATAATTTTTTCTGGCGATTTTTTCACCAATCAGTATGAGAGGTATTCGAGAGTAACTAAGGATGGCTGTGAACTAAAAACGAATTTGTTTGTCTTGAATAGTATTTGTTTGTTTGAAATAAAATTTGTGCAAAAAAACGCATGTGAAGATTTTGTGCAGATTGCAATTATACAGATATACGGCAAAAAGATGACTAGGGTTGCTACACGACTCAATGGCGTGGAAATCATTGGGGTTACAGTATCAGTTCAATACCTAGTCGCGTTGAGTTTATAACAAGAATCCATCAAGCTTGGGGCCCCTACTGGCGCTGGAGGCCCCCGGCGGCCGCTTAATCTGCCTCTGATTATTGCCGTGGCAACATGTATGGCACGATCAGGGTATAGAATGTCCATGCTGTAGACATTGTCTATTTTAAAAAAGGCACCAACAATGGAAGGACAGCTAAAAGGGTGTTTGAGATTCAGTTGCGTGCCTGGTCAGTGCCAGCATTCCACATATGATTTAGAACCATCAGGCAGAATCTTCATGCACTTAAAGTATTTTGTCCTTAGTCTAGTTATTGTTGTCGTAATTTTTCGGATATAATTTAATTCTGGCAGCGAGAATTTCTTGGGTTTGAGCAGAGCTTTTGTTTGGTGACTGCGTTCGCATCAAAGACTATAGTAGATGAAGTTACAGACTTCATTCACAAAGAAATCGACCATCTCGTTCCCATTGATGTCAACATGCTCCGTGATCTCCTGGAGGGTACATGCACCCAATGGAGAATAGATAAGAATTGATTTCTTGGGTGTGTGTGAGCCCCATTTTTCCCTTCCTTGATGGCCTCTAGAGCAGATATACAATCCGAGAGCAAAATGATGTTGTCGGAATTGGCGATATTTGTCCATGTAAGGTAAATATCTAGGGCTGTCCTAATTGCTATGAGTTCACACGTGAAGTTGGAAGCAATTTGTCCTGCAGAAACCTTGTGCTTTGAAGTTGTATTATCTGGGTACTTAAGAAAGACACCAGATCCACCCCTATTGCACTCTGAGTCTGAAGAACCACCGGTGTAAGCAGTTACTAAACGAGGTCTCATAAGGCCAATAATTATGTCCATGCCCTTCCTTTTAATTGTGTCCTTAGGTTCCTTTTTCGTTCAAGGTTCAAGAAGGTCCAAAAGTATTTTGACAGAGGGGAGTGGTTTGACTAGAAAACAAGGTTCTTGACTGATGTCAAGGCTTGTGTGATTCAAGAATGCGTTTCTTAAGAGAGAAGAGAACCGTGTTCAAACTAATAAGGCAACTATATTTTCATTTTCAAATTCTATTTTAGATTTTTAAGATTTAATGCCCAGGTATTTTAATCATTGTGTAAGATAAAGAGAAAAAAATATATTTTGTTGCATTTGTGCTTTTTCTAATTTATTTATTTATTTTTCGTTTTACATATAAAAATATAAATAACTGTCATCAGTTTTTAAGAACATTTTCATGTTTATTAGCATATTTAAGTGTGTGTTTTCATAGCTTGAATGTAGCGTAATCTCCATAAGACATTTTCAACTGGCTTGTTATTTAAATGAAAAAAATATTATTTACCTCTCATATAAAAATAATTTCTTTAGTCCCGTATAAAAAACGATAGTAGTTTATTTAAAATACAAAACATTTTAAAGAGCTTTTGAGTACATTCATTAATTATTACCACACATAAAAGGATCCTAACAATAGATTGAAATTGAAATAAAACGTAGTTATATTTATTATGATGATTTTGTTTGTAATATAAAGTACTAGAATAATTTTGTTTAGAAATGAATGAACCAATCTACAATTTCTAACCGGTTCCTGACTGCCGAAGCTAGTTTCTAGCAGAGTCAAACTTCATTCTTTTTCCTCCCTTTATTAGGTGTTATGTCATAACTGAAGAAGAGGCCTAGAATCTTTTAGGCCGGTTCTGTGGACAAATATGTATTCCAGGCAATCTATAATTTTTAAATATTTAATTTATATTCCTTCAAACTGTTAAAAGAATTTTCATAGAAAAAAATATGTTAAGTTTACTTAAATATACACCATTTTTCTTTTATTGAGCTAATATATCAAATAAACACATAATTTTTCTAATCTACTCTAAGAATGCTAAGAGAGCCATTATTTTGTTAGATTAAACTTGAATAACTTGCACAAATTCTTTTTTCTTTTTGCATGTTATTGGCATTTTAAAAGTGATTTGCATGATACCTTCTTGATTAAAATCTTTTGCCGTGACAATTTTAAAGAATATTCAATCAATCTAATAATTAATTATGTTTATAATTATAATATGCATAAAAATTGTACAATTTCCTTAAAATATTGTGTAACATTCTGCATGCTACTAATAAAGTTAATCAAAATGTATAGTTCAAAAATTATGAAAACTGAGTTAATAAATTAACTGCAGTTTAATTCAAAGAAAATATTTAAGAAACTATAAGTTTTTAAACCGAAAAATACAAATATTTTAGTTTTTATAAAATTGTACATTCTTAACTCAGTGCAAAAAACAACATTGAATTAAATTAACAACATTAATTTTGACAATGAATTGGAACAGTTTTTGCTATTTTTAAAAGGAAACTAAGATACTCCAAAATGAAAACTCCACTAGAAATGTATCAAGTTGCAAAAGAAATGGTCCCGACTTTCCCTAATGTAGAGATACTTTAGAAAATATTTTTAACTATACTGATATCAAATGCATCAAGTGAGAGATCTTTTTCAGTTTTAAAGCACATTAAAAATTATGTAGTATGGGAGAAGACAAACTGAACAGCATGGCCTTATTATATATAGATCAAGATGTTTTGGACCAAATAAATACTGCAAAAATAATCGATGAATTTGACAAAGAAAAATCCAGAGGTAAAGTTCTGCAACAAAATTGTAAGGTTTTCAATTTTTTTAAAATAAAGTTAAAATTTGTTTTGAACCATTAATTTTTTTTCAGCTATGCATTTTATTTTGAGAATTTAAGGTTAGCAAATCTTTTCACTGTTTCAGTTTTTCGACTTTTCAGCTCATGGGCCTCAAACCTTTTACTGCCAGAGGCATCCAACTAGCTTAATCTGCCTCTGGTGAAAGGTCAAATGTATTTGGCTATTTGATTCTTTCTTCTAAATGAAATTATCATAACTAATGCTAATTTCATATGTTTCAAAAATAAGACTGGCCCCATTCTCTATTATAGATTGAAATAATTTTATTATTTATTTTTACTAAGTGTGATTGAAAAATTAAATGTATGCCGAAAAATAATTTTTCAAATCAGAATAACCTAATGAACAGTAGTAATTAACAATATTAAGTGATAATATAAGGTATTTACATTACAATAGAATGGTAAGTACTAAAAATTTAGTAGCTCGCATCAACATACGACTAGTGTAGCATGCTGCATCTGAGGTGAGTTTCTGTTTATGGTTAGCCAGCAGTTGGCTAGTGCATAAATTAAAAAACAGCATTTGTCTTTTATGTAACCATGTATTTGGTTTCCTAGTTAAATGGATTCAATGCCCATTTAAGAAAAAAAAATTTCACAAAATAATTGCTCTTGAAGTGAATTATTTTTACAAACACACAATAACAATTTTTAAACCTTTTAATTGAAACTAAAAATAGCTTGGAATAAAACACTATATTATGTATTGAGCTTGAACCTCATATGATATAGTTTCTACAACATGGAAAATTTTTGGTAAAAATTTCAGCTTTCAAAAATGTTACTTTAATTTATATTGTTTAAATGTATAGTTCATCACAATAAAAAATTTCAAGGGAAACCAAAAAGTTTGAAAATTCATCAGTTTCATGCATACCCAAGAATTGTGTACAATCCTCCTACAAGCATTTAATGTCACATGCTATGAATGTATAAAATACTGCATATATTCTAAAATAAAAATATATTAATATTCAAGATTAAATAACTAAATATTAAAGCTTTGATAAATTTGTCAAGGAAAAAATTTTTTTTTGTATACTTACCACCCATAGAGTGTGTAACCCACACAATTGGCCTTTTGCCAACATTTGACGAAATCAGCTTATGAAGTAAGTAATTGGCTTTAGCATCTAAGCCATCTCTAAATTAGAATAGTAGTAGATAACATTACAAATTTTGTACAACACATCTTCAGTAAAATCAATTTTAAAAAAGAAAAACTGTTAAAATAAAAAATTTGTAAAAATTTCAAATGTTTCAAGTGACCAGAAATGGTAATAATTGTTAATGTGACTTTTTCAGAAATAGATATTCTAACCTACTGTAAAAAGTTAGGTAATACAATTTATAATAATGTATATTAGTAATTTTGGAATTATTTGAATATCACTTGGATAAAATTCATATATACACAATTTTATGAACTTTTAGCCATCAAATGAATTAAAATCATATACAAGTGTATATTAAATAATAATACTTGAATTCTGATATAATACTTGATGCAATATTATGAATCTTTCAATACGAAGTTTGAAATGTATATCATACATTATATTTTCTATACATTCTTTTTGAGTTAAAAACTGATTCAGCAGAACAAACTGCCAAGTATATAAATTACATTAACATATCATACCTTTCTTCTTCTTCAGGACAATTTGCTCTCCATTTACTAATACAAGTATTATAATCAACAGAAATAAAACGAGATTCTGGAAAATCGACTGCTAGCCAATCCTACATATTTGAAATGGAAATATTTAAAAAATAAATGAAAATGAAAAGAATGTGTGATATTTTGAAAAATAATTAAGAAAGTACATTTTTAGATATATATTTTTAGTTTTGTGAAATTTCAATCGCAAATTTATATTTTTATTTCAAAATAAAATAGATAATGTATAACTTGTTGCTAATCTGAAATAGTGCATGTACGCATGTAATAAAATATTTACGAAAGTCCTTATTCCAAAGCTATATACTTAAGAATTTAAATCTAATATACATGTCCCAAACTATTATACTAATAAAGCTGTAATTAAACTATATTATAAGTAGCTCAAGTGACCTAATGTTACTCAGATTAACCAGATTTAACAATAAAAACTTACATAAAATTATGAAAAAACGTTTTAAGAGAATTAAATGGTTTTGAATGCTACAGTAAACAGAAATAAGAAAAAATCGGACAAACAATATTTTTAAAAAATACAAGTAATTTATCTAATGACAGTCCGTTTTTAATTTTTCATACCCTAATAAGAAATTATTTGAATACTGCTCTATAAGTACATCAGATTTCTTGTCTCAAAACCGTGTAACTCTGATCATAAATCAATAGCTGATAAACAAAAAAATTTATCCAAGTATAATAAGCCCTTACTACCTTCAATTCACTGAGTTATTTCGTATAAATTCAGAGCAATACCAAATTTGCCATATTTAATTTATTTAAAATCTTTGAAATTAAAAATAAATAAGCATTAAAATTTCTATGACACAACAAAATAATTTTCAATGAAATTTCTTTAAAAAGTTTCAACATAGGAAACAGTCTAGAAAATACAAAAAACCCCGACACACCAAGGAGTTCACCGATTGTAATGAAATTTCGCATGCAAAGATATTTGTACCGAATATGCAGATGATTAAAATTTGGTGTCCAATGAATGAATAGCGGGAATTAGAGCGCATCGGAAATGCGCAATCAGCAGGTGTCTATAAGAAGAGATTTTCAATTTGATGATAAAAATTTCTGTTGCATTGCGATTTAGGAACTAAAAAAAAATGCCTCGCAACAGGATTCGAGCTCATTATGAGCAACTGTCAGAGTTTGAAAGAGGACGTATCATTGGATTGAAAGTTGTAGGTTAGGCAAATCGGAGAATCGTTCGTCATATGGGTCGAAACAGTGGCGCACACAAAAATCAAGGGCTTTGGGGGTCCGGACCCCAAAGCCCTTGATTTTTTTCTGATTGATTATAATTCGATTTTTTTCTGATTGATTATAATTCTAAGTAAATAGTACGTAAAATTTAATTAAATATTTGTTATTAATGATTAATTTTATTAATTAATGCTAATTATTTATTCAATAATTAGTTTTTTACTGTTTTGTTCCCGAAAATCGAAAGGAGCCTGATACAAGATTGGTGAACTTTCGACCCCGGACCCCCTGAAAAATTTCTGTGTGCGCTACTGGGTCGAAACGATGTGGCCATTAGAAGAAAGATGCTGGCAAGAATGGGTGAACAGTGGCAGATTTCAGCGTTATGATAATAGCGGTCGACCTAGGGCCACAGCAGATCGGGAGGACAGATTGATTGTTAGATCAGCAGTCACAGGGCCTGATCATCCTTTTCAACTATCAGACGTGCGACCAGCACATGAGTGCCCATCATGACCATTTACAGATGGCTGATAGAGCGAAATTTACGCTCGTACCGACAGCTACGCCACCTATCACTCCCGCCTGCACATTGTCGAGCCAGATTACAGCGGTGCTTGGCTAGATCAGGTTGGAATCATACAGACTGGGGACGTATAGTGTTTAGTGACGAATCCCGCTTCCAACTGTGTTCTGACGATCATCTAAGACGTGTCTGGAGACGCCAAGGGCAGCGTGCTGATCCTGCTTTCACTATTGCATGCCACACAGGCCCTCAACCAGGAGTTATGGTCTGGGGTGCCCTTTCCTTTGACAGCCGGACGCCATTGATCGTCATTAGAGGCACACTTACAGCACAGCGATAAGTCAACGACATTCTGAGAACTGTTTTGCTACCGTTCCTTTTGCAGTGAGTGAGTGAGTGAATGTGAGGTTTTATGGCGCAAGAGCCAAATCTGGCTATACTGCACCAAACACTTCTTAAAATATTAAAACATTTAATAAAATGTGTAAAAATATTGACGGCACAGTTTTTAAAAAGTTAAAATTTAAAATCACGCATAAGACTCGTTTTCAAGTAAAAAAAGCAAAGTCAGACAAGATCTAAAAGTAAAAGCATGAAAAAAAGACTAGTGAAAAATTTTAGTTTAAAAAATTTAAGCGGTTCATGTTAATAAAAATTAATTCCTATTTTTTCTGAAACGCGTCGGAGTTAACGCTCGTATATATTTGTCAGGATTGTTTACATAATATTCAGTAATGGCGAATTTATCCGTAGGACCTGGTTCAAGTTCCTCCTCCACATCATACATTATCAAGTCTTCGTCCTCTGTTGTATAATCTATAGTTGCAGATTTTCTGGGCTTATGTGGTGCCATTTTTATTTCGATTTCTGGTTTTTGTACTTTTGGGCGCTTTCTTCTATTTCTTGAATTTCATTTTACACTTTTTGGGATTTCTGATGCATTCGAATGTTCACTATTGGATGTAGTAGGGACAGACTCTGGTAAGGGAACTAATGGTTGAATTTCAGTTAAAAGTGCAGTAAATTTATTAGAGGTTGCAAGAGGGCGGGTTTCAGTTTCTAAAAATGTATTTGTAGTGGAAAGTGTGTCACTAGTTACAGGAATAGGTGGTTGAGGTTCAGTGACAGTAGTTTCTGTTGAAGAGGTGGAGGGTAAGAGTTCTGCCTGGGCTGAAGATGTGGAAACAACAGGAGTGGCTATTGATATATTTGGTTTGGGGATGGATGAAAGTGGTTGAAGCAACTTCAAAGGTGGACATTTTAAGTTTGCTATATTTTCATCTGTTTGAGTAGAATTGTTTTATACTGGATTTGGCTGCTTGAGCGTAAGTTTGAGATGATTGTGGGACTATTAATTTACGTGCTTCCAGATAAGTAATATTTTTATTTGTTTTTATTTCCTGTATCTGCTTTTCAATTTTCCATTTCGGACATAACTTTGATTCGGATGGATGGGACTGGGTACAATTAACACATTTCGGCTCCAGAATACAATCCGTGGAAGAATGCCCAACGGACGCGCACCTAGAGCATGTCAATTGACCGTGGCAGGAAGTTTGTGAGTGACCGAACCTCTGGCACTTAAAACAGCGTAGAGGATTCGGTATGTAGGGACGGATCTTACAGTTGAGGTATCCAGCTGTAATGGTTTTGGGTAGATTGGGGTTACTAAATGTTAAAATTATATGTTTGGTTGGTATTACTGCTGTATCTTTCTTTATTGTGATTCTTCTGACCTGAATAACACCCTGTTCAGAGAATCCATCCAGAATTTCTGCATCAGGGGTGGTCAACAGGTCAGGTTTGGAAATAACACCATGGCAGGAATTCAGGGTTTTGTGTGGACTAATCGTTAGAGGGCTATATAGAAAAGATTTAGCAAGAAGAAAGGACTAAGTTTGAAGAGCAGAGTTTGTTTCAATAAGTAGATCCCCAGAACGCAATCGTTTTACTGATTTTGGTTCACCACCTATACTACTTACGAGAGCTTTCTGTATTGCAAAGAGCGATTTCTTCGACATTTCATTGTTTTCAAGTGAAAGTACTAAAAATCTGGCAGTCATTGAAACTTTGTCAATGTTGAGAGTGGGTAATACGAGGCCTTTACCCGGGCACAGCTGCATTGGATCCATAAGTACACGTACATAACTTCATCCTGGCGTGCCTCCACCCACCACGGAGTCCAACAAGGGAGGCAGTGTGCCGGTCATCTGGCCAAAAACCAGGCACGGCGCTTACCCAGATTACACCCAGAATATAGTGATACAGTCCAGGGTGAGGATCCAATGGGTAAATCCGACACCCTTTATCTGCACCACTAACCCTACAGCAGTGTCTCTTCGGGGACACCAAAGAGAGGTACTACCAGCCGATTGACAGGAGTGGCCTCACTCCTGCCACCCGTCTACAGCGAAGCGTGGGACAAAGGTATTCCCAGGACACCATTTTCCTCCTTACGGGACGCAGCACATGGCAAACATGCGGGTTGGCTGACCAACGGTGTTAATTGAAAACAAATAAAGCAACATAATCAAAGTATTCAAAGAAATATACGAAAAAGAAACTAAAATTAACGCAATAGAAAATGTAAACTATAATGTGTTAGTAATAAAGCATTAGTTTTTTCAATAGAAAAACAAAATATGAACAATGTTCATTTGGTAATATAGGTCTGTGGTCTGGACGGGAAAAGAAGAAAAGGGAAATTGAATGACAAGAAGGAGGGTCGAAAATAGAGAAGGATCACTAGGGTACCCCGGGTTCATGACACCCATGTTTACCAAAGACAGTAAACCTCTTGGGAAGAGGAAAAGATCACTAGGGTACCTCGGGGGATTGTGACACCCGTACTCACCTAAAGAAGGTGAGCCCCCTGGGGGGTTCCTTTTGCAGTATCATGGCCTTATTTTTCAGCAAGATAATGTCAAACACCATATGGCATGTGTTGCTATGAAATGTTTTACAGCTTGTCAAACACTTCATTGGCTATCCAGATCACCAGATCTCTCTCCAGTCGAACCTTTCTGGGAAATGATGGGAAGGCTACTGCATCTACCAGGGAATTTTGATAACCTGGACCGACAATTGGAGGAAATTTGGCACGAAATATCGCAGGAGACCATCAGGGTGCTTTATCACTATGTCACGTAGTGTGGCAGCTTGCAAACCAGGCTAGAGGGGCTCAACACCTTATTGAGCTTGTTACTATGTAAATATGTAACTCTGAAATAAACCGTTCAATTTTTCTAAAATTTTAATCAATTTCTATTCTGTACATAATCTTTCAACCCACCAATTTTTGTCTCTTTCGGACAACTCGTTCTTGGTGCGTCTTCTATTTATTTTTTGTTTTTTTTTGTTATAGAGTGTATTACAATGATTTAATAAAAAAATATCATAAAATGTAACAAACGTACCTCCGGATCTTAACTTAACAAGACTATAAAATAATAAAAAAGTAAAAAAAAATAGCCTAAATTAATTTTCTTTAGATTTTTTTTAAACTTATTTTCATATTTTTAATGAATTTGAGTTTCTTATCTAAAAATATTCAATTCTTTTTTAAAACACCTGAAATTTTAAACCTAAGCTCAACACAGTAATAGGTAAAAGCACTTTTCCAAATCATGATGTTTCTCCTAAAATCTGTCCAATTGCAATACTGTTAGACTTAACTGATAATATATAACTGAACAATTTTTTTTTATTAAAAAGTTCAGAATGAGATGTCATCTTTAAAAGTTTTTTGTATACAAGTATCACATGATTTTAATAGTTCGTATTCAACTTGAATATTGATTTAATTTTTATAATTCTTTCTAGTTTTATATGTTTCACTTTGAAAAACAAAATATTACAATTATTTCAAAATGAAAGTGTCTTTAATTAATTTTACAACCCAAAAATTTCGTTTTCAGTGAAAAACAATTTGTAAGAAAAGCTTTAAACATGTGTGTAAAAATTATACGTTCATAAACCAAGCTTCATATACATAACCACATAGACATTACTATAATTGAAATATATATATATATATATATAGACAGACTAAATAAAATGTGGAATACATATCTCTGCTGACTTATGTCCCCTCCTTTATGTATAGTATCAGCAGTTTAAAATAACTTATAAGATTTCTACATAAATTGCCTCTCAAAATGAAAAACATTCAATATAATTTTAAAATATATAAAATCCTTTATGAAATTAGTATCCAAGTGAAACAATGCAAATATTAGGCATAACTTTTAAAACATAATTAGAAAATACAATTCACTATAACTAATATTCAGTTAATTACTTAAATCTTACAAATTTGAATAGTTTAAATATTACCTTAGGCCAGCAAAATGTGTAAAATGGAGAACTGCAATAATTTTCTCTAAATAAATCAAGCTTTGAATAATCTAAATTGATTGCTTCCTTATCATGCAAATTATTGTACTTTTTCATGCTATCATGCTGTCGCCATGTCCAAAATGTAGCTCCAAGTAGCCCATGAACAAAAATGATATCAGCACATAATTCCTTTTTACTTAAAAAAAATAAATACACTTTAAGAGCATATTATATTATTAGGAAGATTAATATGTTTAGGGTTTACATACAATACCACTTTTAATGAGGCTTATTATGTTAGAACCAGCCTAAAGAGTTCATTAAAAAACTTTTAAAACTTATTTTCAAACTCAAGATTTCACACAATAAAGAGCAAAAGTTACATATTAAGCAAAATAACAATACTTAAACCCCACACATAAAATTTGTAAACAAAAATATGCTAATGTTATGTTTTTATATATAAACATATCAAAAAATTTACTTGCATAACTTTATAATAATTTGTACAGGATTGTAAACTAAGCATAGCTAAAAAAAGATTAATAATAAATTTTTCACTAATTCGATACTGAAGATGCCGTAAAGGATAGACAAATGTATTGAAATATGAATTAACAATTTAAAACACTTTTCTTTATATTATTATACAGAATATTTAAAGCTATGTCCAATTAAACAAAATTTTGTTTTTCTTAAATGTATTTAAATCATTATTTTTTAAAAAACTAATAAATAATTAACATTTTTCGAAGAACAATCTAGCATCCAAAATATACAATCAAAAATAAATATATATATATATAAACTGAAATATTAAACATAAGATACTTCCACTATATTTAAGAAAATAAATTAAATTTTTTAAAAACCTATTTCAATTTTACACAAACAAGCTTTTATGCTGAAATACTAGGTAATTTTCAAGACGGAAAAAAGCAACAAACAAAAAGTAAAGAAAGTATTCAAACTATCATTTTATAATACCAGAAACATTTTCTTAACACAGATATAAAATTTTATATCCAAAACATGGAAAAAGACCCTATGCTATAGATTCTAACGAGTTTACAAGCAAAAAAAAATATGTTACGAACTACAAATGACTAGAAATTGAAGGAATTTCTCTACTTCTGTCAAGCTTTTATTTTAAGCCAATCATTACAATATCAATACATCCAAAAAATACTAAAAAAAAATGAAATACCTAAGACGAATATGAGGATGAAGAAGATATATTCCATTGTCATAAATAGAATAATGAAAATCGTCTTTGTCCAAATTGGCAAGAGCTCTGGAAGCTGGAAAATTTACTTCAATACAAGGTGATTTTGCCCACTGAGCAAGAATTCCAATCCATCCTACAGAGACATCTTTATCAATAAGGTAAGAGTATAAAATTATAATCATACTATATTAACTAAAACTTATTTAATTTTAAAGTTTTCACTGACTAAGTTTTAAAATCTTCTGCTCAATCAACTTTACATTTTAATGCAATTCTTCAGTTAAGTACAAAAAATAACTCTACTTCCTCCATGAATTTCATTATTGATACAATTTTCCTTTACATGCAATTCTTATAATTGGTACAGTAGCATAAAGAGATGTACCCCCCTTTTTTTAATGACAAATTAAGATTTTAAAACTTATTAAAGGAGCACTACTAGCTGAGCATCTTGAAAAAAAAAATTTTGTGTTTATTAATGTTAGTTGCTCCCACTTAGAAAAATCAAAATCCTGTAACGTCGTCAGTCATTAGTACACAAGAAAATTTGTCACAGCCATATTTTAATATTTAAATAGTATTTAATAGCTTCATTAAATAGGCCAAACCGGGCGGACAGCCTTTTCACTCGAGGTCAGTCCTTATTCCGCAAGGCACTCGACAATCCCTTGCTTTTCCGGGCTCCAGTTGACTCCATGGCTCTCTGTTTCCATCCCCGGGCTCCGTCCGTCTCACTCCAGGGCTCTATCTCCAAGCTTCTTCCTCTCTCCGTCCAAGTCGCTTCAGGTTTTTCCAAGTCTCTTTCTCTCCGTCCGTTTTTTTTTCTTCTCAAAATTCACCCCTTTTAAACACCAGGGGCGGGTCCACCACACGCCCCTCGTTTTCCTCATTGGCAGGTCAAAAAAGAAAAAGGTCTGCCCTCGTCTTCCTCATTGGCAGGTCAAAGAAAAGGTCTGCCCTCGTCCCCGGCCACCTTCGTCTCCCATTTGCGCGGCAAACACAAACACATTCCCCGTCCGTCTGGAATCCGAGGGCGCCATAACTCTCATCTATTCATCTCACACCTGGGCCTCACAGCCCCACTCTCTATGCACCGACGTGCATACAGGCCTCGCCTATTCAAGACTTTCATACAGGAATGCCTATTGTCACCGGCATTCCCTAGCCATTGTACATTCCAGACCAGATGTCTGCGCTTGTCCGAGGCCAGACAACAAACAATGACCCCATGGCCACCTGCACTTGTCACCCAACAGCTGTTTGGGGATGAATTGATATAGTGACTTCAGAAGAATAGATAGGGGTGGGGTTCGCCCCAATCGAAGACGTCACAATCCATTCTTAGTTTATCCACTATCCTTTCTTCTTCACACATTGAGATATGTTCTATATCTCCCAATCTAATTTATTTTTATTAAAAATATTGGTTACAACAAAAACTATTTTCTACTTATATGCCTTTCAATCATTACAACTAGTTCATATCATACCCAATTTTTTAGATGGAACAGCACTGGTAGGTAGAAAAATATGCTTTTTTTTTGTGTGAATCATTATTTTTTATATTCCGGTTAAATTCACGCTTCTTGTTTTAAATTGCAGAGTAAATTGAAAGCATGTAACTCTAGTATACAGGATGTGGCAAAAAAAACCTGGACAAACAATTTTTTTATATAACTTTATAAAAAATTAAGAAATTAGCAAAATATAACAAATAATAATAAGAGTACACTCGTACTAATAAATAAATTTAATTGGTTTCAAAGTGACCACCGTTTGCAGCAATGCAGAGGCGCAAATGCTTGCAGAAATTTTCAACAATGGACCTCAAGTCTTACCTTTAATGTACCCCAATCCCACAGAAGTGATTGCTTTAGAGAGTCCAAAGTTTTGTGCGGTTTAGTGCCGGCCCTAGACTCTAAAATGTACAATACACTGTAATTCATGGGGTTGAGAGCCGCCGAGTAGGGTGGTCCTTCTTCAGATGATATCATGTCTGGAAAATTCGCCTTGCACCACTCTTGTGTCTTTTTGGCCTTGCAAACTGGTGCAGAGTCTTGTTGAAGCGTCCAATTTGCATTTACGAAATGCTTTTGGTCCCACGGAAGTACAGCAGCTTCAATAATGTTTCTCTGGTACACTTTTTGTGTGTGTGTGATTGATTTTAACGCCTCTTCCACAAAAACCAAAGGTGTTTCGCCACTTGCGCAAATTCCGCCCCAGACCATGACCGACTTTGGATATTGACGATGTTTAACAATTACCGAGGTGCTTGGAGCGTCCACACACAAGATTCTATCATTTTGGGAGTTATGAACTTGTAGTACTGTAAAGCGTTTCTCATCAGTGACAAGGAGTCTCTCCAAGCGCTGACTTGCAGCCCGTCTCAAAAGTTTTCGGCATCTTCGGAGCCGTACGAGTTTTTTCAGAGAGAAGCTGAACTTTTCGCAACTTGTAAGGCTTCAGTCCAAGCTCAGTTTTTGCTATTCGCCTCACCAATCTGTCACTTATTCCCATGTCACGAGTGATATGTCTCATGGAAGCCCTCGTATTTCTCTGGACAAGCTTTTCGATGGCCTTACGATTCCTTGAAGTGTTTACAGTGCGTTTTCGCCCACTTCCTAGACGTCGACCATTATTGCTAAGCTCTTTGAAACGGCAGATTGCATCAGACACTGTTTGCCAAGGTACATTCAGCAAACGAACTGTTATCTTCCTTGCTAAAACAACTCTAAAATAGCAGACCTTTTGCTCAACATCATCAAAAAGACATAAATCAAAGTAAAAACTAAGAAATATATTTAAAAGTATTTTATTATTAAAGTGTTAGATAAAGAAACATGAAAACACCAATTAAAAGGAAATTCGTTAACTATTCTAGAAGGCAAAAAATTTGTCTGTTTTTTTGTCGCACCCTGTATAATACAATTCTTTTCCAAATCTACAAGTAGTTTCAGTACCCTGAGTTTAAAATGCTTCATTTGATATTAATAAAGTTAAGTGAAAAAGTAAGAAAATAAATAAAATTTCATTAAAGTTAGTTAGTTTCATTAAGTTTAAAAATTCATTAAATTATATCTACTAAGAATTAACCAAAATATAAATATGAATGTCAAACTAATATTTAAAAAAATTTTAGGAGGCATAAACTAGTTCACATTGGGTAATGCAATCAAACTATTTGATTAAAAGATTTTACTCTAAAATAATGATGCACCTTTAATAACTAATTTTCTAAGAATACACAAATAAGAACATTTTATTTATTTCTACTGATATTAATCAATGTGATTCCTTTTAACTGACTAAGATAAAAAATTAGAAGATATACAAAAAAAATTTACTGTAACACAAAAATTAAAATTTAAAATGTTAATTTTTTAAAATTCAAACACTTACTTTTTAAAAGTATAAATATACCAAATAATTTTTAAAATAGATCTGGTTAATATTAAATTCATTAACTCTTAATTTGACTAAGTCCGTTACAACGAACAATCAAATAAATAAAATCTGGCGGGTTTATGAAAACTTCTACATGACTTAAATATAAATAAAATCTATAATAAAATCTAAAAATAAATAAATAAAATCTAATGTCTATACAGACATGGGAAAATAACAAATTAAAAAATATTTGAAAAAACATCTTGTCAAATTAAGGGTTAAATATATATCCACACATTCATATTTTATATGTATTTATTAAGTATATAATTAATGTTTTGACTAGGTCCCTAGTCCTAGGTTTTGACTTCAAAATTATATTATATTAAGAACTCAACTGATAGTTTATTTACAACATATTTAAAAGCAACACAAAGCTATTGGCAATGCATCTAATAATTTTCTTAAGCGGCAAGTATTGAAAATTATATTGAAGTAGGCACTGCATTCTCCTAACTTTCACATCACACCAACCTAAGGACTTTGAGGTAAAACAAATTTAATGTGCATCAGCACCAATACATTATGAAATTTTAGTGGAATCGGAATTTGAACAACGACTCGATTGAAACAACACTGAGAATGTGCTTGCAAGCTTGACTAATCAAACACCATGCCAGCTTTAAGTACTCAAAATTAAAACATCCAATTTCAGAAAAATATTTAACAAAATGAAATTTATCTTTTCTTTTAAGTATTAAACAAAAAACTGGAACATGAAAGAACTATGTAATATTTGTACTCCACATCTCATCAAGCTGATCAGATTTATTAGAGCACACTTACAGAATCAAACAATACTTATTAGTTATCAGAAATGACAATTGCTATAAATGATACTAAAGATATAAAATAAACAAAAGTAAAATACTACCTGTAATATGAAAATCTTTTGCGTACATATCTTCTAAAGCTAAATTAGCAAGAATTTGAGCAATCATACTTTGAAATTCTCTGTTATCTTCATAAAGTTTAGACACTGAATACAACACTTTTAATACTCCCTTTTCAAACATTAGAGATCTATGTGACTTCATCGATGAATAACCAAGAAGAACTTGCAAACATAGTTTATCAAATATAAAAGATGCCTTTTTCTTGCGTTCTGAATGATAAATTTCATAAGAATCTTCTAATTCTGAATTCCAGCCTTCTTTCTATTTAAAAGGTATTTAAAAAATTTAAAGGTTAGATGCAATGTATATATATAACAATTGAAAAAAATCGCAAAATGAAATAGATCTTTTACATGTAGAAAAATAATGTAAATTTTGTCATTTTCTTACACTACACAAATACATTTAAAAATAGACTTTCAGAAAATTCATGCTCATAAGACAGATCAACTGAATTTTGCAAGTACACTGTTATGTGCTTATAGCTATGCTTACAGAGGAAAAACTGTGTTTTCTAAAAGTGTTTTCATATATTATACATTATAACTAATGAACATTAAAAGTTACACCATTTGATAACTTAAGATTTATAGAATTATTAATACAGAATAATGCTACAGTATTAATAAAATAATAAATTAATACTGAAATGTACCATTTTGAAAAGCTGATATGCAACAGCTTCAACACGCTTGGCTAAAAGTTGAATACATTTATCAGCATCTAACACAGATAAAGATAACAATAGCTGTAAAAGTTCTTCTCTTGAATTTTCCTAAAAATATAACATATATAGTCAGTCACAATAAAATAATCAACATGGAGACGATGCATAATTTAGGAGAAAGCGATAATATGTACATGCTCCCATTGTTTTTAGGAACTAGTGTCAAATACGTTTAGATCTGTAAATCAAATTTCAAAACGTTTTAATAATTGCAACTGCATGAAAAACCCACAATATATATATATAATTTAAACTCTTTATTAAATTTTATGAATAAGTCATTTCATAAGTAATACTAATTTTACATTCCTTTGAAGTATTGAAAGCCTGTCACCTTTATTCCTAGGTAACTGTTTATAATAAAAGTAATAAACTTATCAAAAATAATCAATGCATACCTCACTTTAATCTTTGCGCATTTATTTTCATAAGTGTCAACTTAATACATAAACAGACATCTCAAAAAATCATTAAGCACAGAAACATAATCACTTCATTTCAATTCTAAGTTATTATATAGACCCTGTACATTCTTTATTCATTAAAGAAATAACAGAAAAAATTTCATCTTTGTCAAACATCTGTTCAATTTTTTTAGCATCAAAAATAATATCTTTCTAATTCTGAAGGAAGCAATATTTTCACAACTTTTGAGAAAGATGTACAATATTTTTTAAAATATTAGCTTTAATAATAAAATATGAATCATAAGGCAAAAAATCTAACAAAGCCAATGATTGAAATTATACAAAACCCACCATTTTTCCTAAAGAGGAATGCTCTGTATTGTTTAGTATAATTAAAGAGACCAGAGCAGCTCGTAAAATTATGATATAATTTTTATTAACAATACAGATTAATAAATAGAGGAGGGAGGTTTTCAACATCTATAGCATCATTTAGTTCAGTTTGATCATTTGGAATCAGAAACCTAACTTATTTGTAATGTCTTCACTTCATTTAATATAAAAACATGTTTGATTGTTTTCTTCTACAAGTCTAGTTATTTTTTAACTGAATAATTATCTTAGAATTTAGCAACAAATTTCCATACCAAGCTATAAAAATCAGCTTTTCAATTCAGCTTTCTTTTAAAATCTTTAATTCACTTAATGTTTTGTAATTAAGCATGAATAAGTTTATATGATTTTCTTTTTAAATATATCAAATTGATTTATAATTATGAATAATTACAAAGGAAAATAGTATTGGTATTAAAGAGTTGTGAAACATTAATTGTTAAAGAACTAGGCTTATCATGAGCGGTTGGAGGGAGGAAAAACCTACATGACTGATTGGACAACTGACATCCATTTAAACAAGAGATCTTTATAAGTTACAGTGTATGATATAAACAATTCTGAGAACGGTAATGACATAAAAATGCATTTTATTTTTCGTCAGACATTTTGGATTGGTAAACCATAGTGTTTGGGGGCATTAATAGAACATAAAATAAACAGCATATAAAATATTCAATTTTTATAAATCATAAATAGACTAAGGTGTCTATTAATGACACCTTAGCCTTTGAACCAGTTTTGCCTTTAAATATAAAAAGTAGTTTTTAAACTAATAGAACATATACATAAGAAAACAATAGCTAATGAAATGGACATTAAAAATTAAATCAGCAGCATGATTTACTACTTGGTATTTATGTAACATAATATCTAGTTGTTCAAATGTACAATAATTTTGCTCTCCTACTTACCTAGCTAGATTACCAGATCAGGTACATCCTTTCAAGTAAAGCATTCTGAAAGATCTAAGTAGCTATTTTCAGTAGCAATTTTAGAAAATATTTTGCAAACCATCTCTTAATGATTTTGGCTTTTAGCAATAATCTTAGAATTATCAGGAATGGCTTGATATTTTATTTTATATCATTCAAGGCTCTAACTAGTAACAAATAATATTTAAGGAAATGCTTGTAGTATTCTGATACCAGTGGATGCATTTATAAGTCGAGTATGCTCAAACTGCTAATGTAGAGAGAAATAAATGCAAGATAATACAAGAAAATATCTTAATTCTTTGAAAGTAAAAAGAATATTTAAAAATTTAAACAAAACAATAGTTCAGACATATTTTCTATTTCCTTACATATTGAAAACGAAGAAAAAAAAAGCAATGCACTGACATTAGATGCTCCAGTTATCAACACATTCACTAATACAACAGTAACGAGCTGATGAGAAATTTGTGCAATCAACACATTTGCTAACCTAAATATTTGTTTTAAAAAACTCATGATATTGTAATTGAAATTATAAGCTTTTCAGGAAGCAAATTATTTTGACATGGAAGCGACCACTTTCTGCAGAAATTTTTGAGGTCATTTCGTAAGCCATTTCCTAATTATTCTAGTTTCTAACAATTATTAGGAATGACCTAAAAAACAATCTCTCCCTCCAAACCACACACAAATCCATCAAATATAAAATATGGAAAAGCTTGTAGTATTCTGAGACCAGAGATACCACTGGATACATTCATAGGTCAAGTAGACTCAAACTGCTCATGTAGACTGAAAAATGCTAAATGATATAAGAAAAAATAACATACATAAGAAAAATAATAACATAAGATCTCAACAGAAAAGATCTTAATCATTTGACTCATCAATGCATATGAATACAGAAATATAACAATACATAAAAGATTAATCAAAACAAATGTTGACACCTTTCCCAATTTTTCAAATGGCGGTAAGAGGAAAAATGATGCATTGATATGAAATGCTCTTACTTAACTAACAGAAGTGAACAAATCATAAATGTGAGCAATCAACATATTCGCTAACATAAAATATTTAAAACCAAAACTCATGATATTGTAATTAAAATTATAAGCTTTTCAGGAAGCAAATTATTCTGGAATGGAGCGGCCACTTTCTGTAGAAATTTTTGAGATCATTTTGTAAGCCATTTCCTAATTATTCTAGTTTTAACAACAATCTAAGAATTATTAGGAATGACCTAAAAAACAATCTCTCCCTCCAAACCACGCATGGATCCACCAAGTTATCAAATAGAAATTATGGAAATGCTTGTAGTATTCTGATACCACTGGATGCATTCACAGATCAAGTAGATTCAAATTGTTCATGTAGGCTGAGAAATGCTAAATGATACAAGGAATAACAACATATACCGTAAAATGCGGCGTATAACACATACCCATACTTTCAAGCTGCATTTTTTTATTTTTAGGTATATTCACCGTATAACGCACACACCCTTTTTTAGGAAGGAACCTGAAGTGTACGTGTGTAATTTTGTTATGTTTTGAAGTCATTTATTCGAGATATTATCACACACAAGAATATGAAAAAATAATATACTTCTAGAACTACAACACTTTAAGTTGATTAGAAATGTTATTTATTTTAAATAAACAGTATTTCGATCTATGTAGAAGTCTAAGTTTTTTTCTATGCTGATCTTATTTTTTATTTTTAAAGCTCTCATTTTTATATCCGGCGTATAACGCGCACCCTTAAATTTCGAGCTTATTTTTTGTGTTAAAAGTGCACGTTATACGCCGGATTTTACGGTATAACAGAAATAATATACAACTAGCTGTATGACCCGGCATTGCACGGGCTTTCTGTACTTATATAAGTAAAAGCTTCAGTAAAATATACTTTTTCGAAATTTCTTTGTGTTGCAGTTTTAAAAAATATTGTGTATTTTTCAGAATAAAAAAATGCTAACACTCATATGTGCATTGATAAAATAAACGTAAAGCATGACAAATGAAATTGATAAAAGTGTCATATTTTATTTTTAACGTTTAAAAACAACCTTTTTTAAAAAAAAATTAAAGATCATCAGTTTTATTATATTTTTCAAAAATAATATATGATTAATTATGTTATGTTCATTATTTTACATATGTATGTAAAATGAATTTAACATTCAGGAAATATTTTAATAAACGAAAAGCACAATTTTTTTTTAAAAAAAAGCCATAATTTTTAAGCAATTTTTTCAATCTTTGTACAGATTATGGAGATTAATAAAATATCTTAAAAATTACGGTTTTTTTTTAAAAAAATTGTGTTTTTCGTTTTCTTTCCTTTTTGCGAGAAATATTTAAGCATTATTTTTGTTACATTTTTTGTTTAAAAAAAATTACCGCTATTTGCAGCCGAAATATAGTTTCAAGGCATTAAAAAAAATCATTTTCATATAAACGCATCGATATTGATTCATTTTAGAAAAGATCTTAAATTATGTAAAGTATTGTTTTGTTAAAAAAACCTGCATCGTGACGAAATAAATTATCTTTCCAATTACAAACTTGCTGGCTAAGTTTTTAAATGCGCGAATAAAATTTGGAGTATTTTTTATAAAATCCTAAAATTTAAATGTCAGTTTCGAACGTGGGTACTATGGTCTATGAAGAAGCGCCTTTACCGATTGCGCCGCGACTCTTCGGGGGGAAAGCAGAGAAAGACCTTCAAAAATAAAAAGAAGAAATGTTCAATTTCGCATTGCATTATTTGATAAAGTTAAAAAAAATTTTCGGGCTTCATTTTTAAGTTAATGCATTCAAACTTCATATATCGATTGCAAACAACGGTAATTTTTAAACAAAAAACTTAGAAAAATAATGCTTACATATTTCTCGCAAAAAGGAAAAAAAAAAACGAAAAACACATTTTTTTTTAAAAAAACCGTAATTTTAAAGATATTTTATCAATTTTTGTACAGCTTACGTATAATATTGTTCTACACACGAAAAAAAAAAGTTTCGTGAGATTATTTTTATAAATAAAGATATTATTAAATGTTTAAATAAAATTTTGAGTATTTTGAAAAACCGTAAAAAAAAAAAAAACGGTTTTTGACATTACATTTTTTAAATGACTGATTCTAAAAGAGAAAAGCTATAACTTTTTTAGTGTGAAATATTTTTTGAAAGAAAATGCAAGCGGAACGATTTAGAAATCATTCTCATAAAAACGTATCGATTGCGACTCATTTTAAAAAAATCGTAAAAAATAGAAAATATAATTATTTTGCAAAATAAATTATACCATATCGTGGCGAAGTAAATGATCTTTCCGAATCTGTAATTATTTTTTGTCTGAGTCTCATGAAAAAAATTAGATCGCGTTTTAAAAACGTCTGAAAAAAAAAGTTCCGAATTTTTGAACTTGTCCCCTGGTGGTGAAAAGTGGTACTAATTAAGCGTTTTAAGGTTTTTAATTAATATTTTTTTAACTAATTGGAATTATCGAAATATCAATGGTCAAAACGGATTCCTCGGATCATTCCCGAAATTTTGGTACCTTCGGCGAATTTCTGCGTCGTGCGGTTCGTGAGAAGATAGGGACGCATAGATAGATACGTTTGTTTACCCACGAATTTTAATAGTGTAGGTATTTACAGAAAAGATTTTCAATATTTGGAGCTCATCAATGCATATGAGTGAGTGATATAGTGGTTTTATAGCGCAAAATTCTGGCCACACTGCGCCAAAGATCAATGCATATAAATTCAGAAACATAGTAATACTTAAAGTTTAACACAACAAATGTTCACACCTTTTCCAATTTTTTAAATGGCGGTGAAAGGAAAAATGATGCACTGACATTAGATGATCTTGCTAAACCAACAGCGGTGCGTAAATCAGAAGTTTGAGCAATCATCATATATTGCCAACCTAAAATATTTTGATTGAATTAAACTTGGAATAATGCAGTAAAATTAACATGCTAATTAAATTTCATTCTTAAACATTTTCAACAATGCATCTTACAGTCAAAGAATTTATACATTAAAAAAGGCATTTTTCACAAAAAAAGAATTGCATATAGTAATTTTTTAAATAAAATTATAAATAAGCATAGTATAAACAAAAATCTTCATATATTACATAGGTTTAAAAAAGAAAAGCATCTGTATTATCAACTAACATTGGCATGACAAGAGTTGTTTTTAAAGTTATAGAGACAAATCATAGAACAATTTTTTTTTTAATAAATAAAACTGATTGAAGAAAGCTAATGCCCAGAATAAGTAAAAATTTTGATGCACATAACAAGCCCTTAATATCTATAACACGTGTATGTGTAGCTATATATATTTTGGAAAAAAAATCACTTTATTTGTAAGTACAAAAACATAATCCTGCTGTATATATGTTTTAAAAAGTCCAAGAAAACATTTGAAATTTTCTATTTATGAACAATTAAAGAATGGGCCATAAGACTTAATAAAGAAAACATACATTTATGAAGTACAAACAACTGCTATTGCAGCTATAATAAAATAACTTTCAAAATTAAAAGCTTAATGAGGTATATAGTTCATAATTTCAGTTCATTTCAAAGTAATGAATTTTTAATTGACATACAAAGAATTTTGAATAATTCTATCATTCTATTTTTAGTTATAAATCACAGTAACTTTCAAAGAGTTAATGAACTGTATTGGGCGCTTATCGTAGATTTGTGGCAGTTATAACTAAATCTGGCGTAGGATTAAAAAAATTCAACTTTAAAACCAGTTTCAAACAGTATTCTGTACTTTCTAATCAACCCTGTATAAATATTCCAAAATATTCATAGGTCTTATATTTTTATAAAGCATGCAAAATTCCAATTAAAGCACTTTTGAAGTTTTTCTAGAAAGTAATTTTTAAAATATGTAAATTGCTTACAAAATATTACATTTGCTGACGTCCTCCATCATAATTTTTATATTTAAAATTCAACATCTTCATTAGATTGAAAATAATATGTTTAAAATATTGGATGTAATATTTTAGCTTACAATACTTATATCCTAATACACAGAAATCTTAAATAACTAAATTTCAATGAGCATCAACCTTAATTTTTTATAAGATATACTACTTTAGCTGAAAATACTCATATGGTATAATTATTTATTGCTTAATTTATATATTAAAATCTCAATATGCATCAGCCATGCATTCCAAATTATCAGAAAAATTAAAAATTGAAATTTAGTTTTTCAAGCTTTTTTAGCTTTTCATTACCACTGCAATAGAACCATAGTTATATTAAGTAAAATGTATTAACACAAAAAAACTTTTTTTACACTAAATTTAAAAACGAAATCTTAAGTATTTTTCTTTTTTCTGGATAATTAGTCTCAAGTATAAGATATTTATAAATGTATAAAAAAAATTTCAAGTTGAGAACAATTAGAAATAGATTATAATAATTTTAGTTTTTACATACTTAATATATTTTTGTTCAACTCTTTTTCTCTTTTAAAAATTTTATTTAAATATTATTAGAATAGTTTCAAACTTTTTACATAGATGCTACTATTATTATAGTCAGTAACAATTAAAATTGTCATTTCAATTTCCAATTCACATCCATACTTCATTATGTTTCATTTGTTAAATTTGTTCCATTTCTTATTTTTACTTTTTAGATATTTTAGGTGTTTTAGAACTTCAGGTTAATCTTTTTAATCGATCTATATATGTTACTTTTTCTGTTTAAAAATATTTTTTTTCTTATTTGTCTCATCTATCTGTTTGCATTCTGCTTGAATACAGGTGAAAGTTAAAGGCTTAGCTGTAATACAATATTTTTAGTCTTTCTTCGTTCATTTATTTCTTGAACTATTATGTATACACATTTTCTGCTGAAAGGGAAGATAGAATCTAAGAAAGCACTTAACCCTACATCACAGTCCTATGTTTGTGACAATTTTAGAAAACTTGACAGTTTTGCATTTTGGTGTATTGTCTTTTTCTTATTACCTTTTGTTTCTATTAAAAAGTTCTATTGTTCTAGGTTCACTTTTTAAGAAGTTATTTTCTTCTGATTTGTAAGGCTTATTTATTTCTAACTATTCATTCCTTAGTAATATGAAATTTATATACATCTAAATATAAATTTTAGCTTGCACTTGAAAAGCAAAAAGATTATCAGAATTTATTTTTAATACTAAATAAATTACAAACCAATTAAAAGCATTTTTTTTATTCATTATCCATGTAAATTTTGTTTTAACTATATTTTCAACTTAACTATAAATACATACTATCTAAATTAGATAACTGTGAAAGAGACTTGACAGCTCTATGACGAACACTTTGTTTCTCTGATTTGGCCAACATAAGGAGATTCCAGTATCTGTTGTAACTATTTGGAATGTATGGAAACCAACTTGATCCAACATCCACATAAAAGTTCCCACCTATTGGAAAAAACGTGATTAAAATCAAATTTATATACAAGAAACACTTCATGAAATTAATGAGAAAATAGAAAAAAGGTAAATACATGACATACCTTTTACTTTATATTATTCTACTTTAAATAAGGGCCCATACATATACTGTAAAATTTGGAGTATAATGCGTACTTTTAACACAAAAAATCAGATCGAAATTTACGGGTGCGCATTATACACCGGATATAAAAATGAGAGTTTTAAAAGTAAAAAAAGGTGACCACAGAAAAAAAATTATACTTCTACATGCATCAAAATACTGTTTCTTTAAGAAGAAATGACACTGTTTATGAACTTAAAGGGTTGTATTTCTAGAAGTAAACTATTTTTTTTCTAAGATTTGGAATAATACCTTGAATAAATTACTTTAAAGCTTAAGAGATTGCGTACATACATTTCAGAATTCTTTGTAAAAAGGGAGTGCACGTTATACAGCGAATATACCTAAAAACTAAAAATGCAGCTTTAAAGTACAGCTGCGGCCAGATTTTGCAGTAAGTACATATAATTTCTAATTTCTTTAGAAAAATTACAGCAGTACTCTCTGCTTAACTCTTTGCATCTTTTAACACTTCTTTTCCATAGTAAGTGAGGATGTAATTTCAAAACTAAAAGGAATAACTTAAAAAAAATTTATTTCAAAAAATCAATCTTAATTCTTAATTGATTCAAATATCCATAAAGAAAATACACATTCTTATTCTAATTTCAATTAAGAATTTTCAATAAGCATTTAACATAAAAAAATTTAATATACTTTTAACTGGATACTTTAAAGAACAAAAAGATACCAAAGAAAAGGCAGTACATACCAAAATTTTTAGGAAGTAATATATATGAAGCATTTTCCTTTTCATGTGATCTTTGGACATTGTAAGTGGATTCAAGATGAGGAATTGCACTCTTATAAGACCATATAATATAGCTACTCCTTATTACAAAATGAAATAACATAGGGAATATTAATAAAATAATCAAGCACAAACACTTTAAAAATAAGAACAAATTAAATATAGTATCCAAAACATATATGCATTATATTAATTCCACAAAAAACAAACAAAATGAATATGTCACTCATGCCAAAACATTTTACAAGATGAATCTAATTAGTTTTATAACAGAATATAAAAATTGAATTTTAAACAATGCTTCAAATAATGTTACCCAATTACTCCACTAGACCAAATTATCTTCTTCTTCCACAACATAACTGAAAAAAAATATATATAATTGTAATGAAAGATAAAATAAAATTGCTCCAAAAATTAATGCATTTACAATTTCCATAATATAGAACAGATAAATTACAGTACAAACTCAAATGGGAAAAAAATTTTTAACTTAATGAAAAAGTTGAATGTACAACATAAATTTAAAGATAACTGACAAAAATGAACAAAATCTAATTTAAGATCTACTTTTCAAATATTGCGCCTTGTTTCGTTAAAAAAAAAATGTTTTTGAAGGAGAAAGAGGCCAAGGGTTTTTTAGTGCCAAAGAGAAAATAGTTACTTTGGAAATTACTGTTACTTACATGGATGTAAAGGATACTAAGAAATTTTTGAAATGAATGAAGAGTCCCATTTTTTAGAGGAGAGAGTTTAAACAATTGTATATTCTTGTACTTCCAACAGAGTGGGGGAGGGTGCTAGTTATGAATTAGACAGTAAAGAGAAAGGAGAGGGAAACAGAACTGTTACATTATAAGAGGAATATGGTCTCACTGCAGTGATGTAAAATAAGTTATTTCTTTGAAAGTGTTTAAGTGGATTTAATATAGGCAGTGAGATCAGCAATACCTTTATTTAATATTGTTTATTTTTGTGTTCTTCAATTAACTATGTTCCCCTATGTCAGCAATTCTTTGAACTGAATAAATAATTCTTCATCATAACCAGAAAATTTTGATACATTCAAAAAAAAATGTTAAAGGCAATTTTTGTAAACAAGTCATTTTTGTTTCAGGTAGTTAATTAACACAAGGTAATTTTTTGTTCCTTTAGGATTCATCTATTTTTTTTTTGTCAAAATTTGCCTTTCTTAATGCTTATTAGCTTTTCAAATCACAAAATTAAAAGTATGCTAAAATTCAGTTGGATATAGATTAAAATTTTGATAAACCAACTTTTCAATTTGAAGAATTGCTCATTTTTTTACACATTCACAAAAATCAGTCATTCAAAATTATAAGATTTGGGAGGAGTTAAGAGTGAAGGAAATAGGAATTAAGCAAAAATTCAAATCTGAGGTAGTTCTTTTTACCTTTTTAACATTATTTTTCATTTCAAAAAATTCCATTATACTTTTTTGATTAGGAACTGATAAACTTGATAAAATAGCAATAAAAGGAAAAGGCTCTCTTATAGCAGAATTAAATAATCCAACAGAAAGATTTAAATCTGATTAATTCATTTATAAAAGTTTAGATGGTACTAGATAAAAATTCCTTAACATTATTCAAGTCCTGAAATATATTCCCAAGGATAGTTTGAAATTTATTACAAATTATATTGACTAGCACCAAAATTTAAATAATTACATAATTTTTCATTTTAAAATTTATATTAATATCAATCCAATTCGAGCATTTTAAGATTGAAAATATATTTCCTTTCAAAAATATTATAATTTAGATTAGGAAAAATAAACTTTTTCTAAAATTTTTAATATAAAACAATAACCAATCTTTAAGTATAAATACAAACTGTAACATAAATTCATATGAAACTTAATACACAGATTTATAAAAATACATATATTTAATTGTTTTTAGTATGGACATGGAATCCCCACACTTGATGTCTAAAGGAATTATGTATAAATACCTGGAAACTTTCAGAAACCTACAGCTTTTATGAATATCATTAACAGAAATTTCTGAAATATTTTTATGCTCTTGAATTTAGTGATTAGAACTGAAGTTAGTCCAGAAAATTAGACTTTACTTCCTGCCTGTTTTTCATTTATACTGAAGAAAAATTGCTTAGAGTAGTAATGGACAAACACTTTTAGAAGTGGGCCAAAATATATTTTATTATAACATGCACACACAATAAAGACTACAAAAATACACTATCTCACCAAGTGAACTAAATATGAAAATACAAGGGCCCCTGATCGACTTGGTAGTACTATAATTTTATGTGAATGTTGCTGTCGTTAAATTATCTTTTAAATACTACTGTACCATTGTACAATATGCCATTACTGTGACAAGCATGTCTGAAGTTGTTCCATACAATCACAGAAGGTTAAATTATTCACTTGCATAATTTTTTTTAAAAGACTAATGTATTATTATGAAATTACAGGAATTGAGGGTGAGAAGTGTTCCTTGGATTATTAAAACCTAGAAGTACAGTGGTGAATTGTCAACATATCAAAATAAATGAAGTTCAAAAAAAAAGTTTTTTAAACATGTTTATTTCAATCTAATTCTCAGAAGCAAAAATCCCTTAAGTGGTTGGTGAAGAAAAATCACAAAATATTAATTGTTGAACAAATGAACATAGGGGTATTTCACAGTGAAAGATATGACAAGAACCTCTAAGCAACTGTATAGCCTAAAAAGACCACTTATTTTAGCAATTAACCAAAAAACAGTTGCTTAAGTACAAAAATAATTAAAGCATAAAAATTGGTAAGACCCATTTTATGATGTGAATTGGCCACCAAAAAGCCTGAATATCAACCCAATCAAAAATCTTTAAGATATGTTGGAATACTGGTTAAGGAATAGTTCAACTTTTCTGTTGTCAGTTCAGTGATACTGTGAAAAACTGCTGCAAATCTGGGCAGCAAGCATTGAAACTATATAGAGTCTAATTGAAACAAGATATTGAATATGCACATTAATTCAAATTCAAGCCAAAAGGAGCACAAAATATTTTGACACTCTACATTTTTTTTTTGACCACACAGTGTATATTTTGAGGCAAAATGTTTGTTTCCCATCTTACCAAGGAGATGAGACAGATCTATTATTGACAATTGCATTAAAAATGCATGTAAGATATGCCTTTGTACAAAACAAACATGTTGCTTCTATTTTTATATTGAGAAGGCTTACGAGTGAACATATGGATCCTTTGAGATATTTATAATGAATTTAATTATGAAGCAACTTTCTAATTGTTATTCAAAACTTTTTATAATGTAGTAATTTTAAAAGTAATGGTTGGTTCATCCATTTCTGATTTTCTTTGAATTTTTCTGCATGCTCCCATCAATGTCCAAAATTAAATGTAAATTTTCAACACTCTTGCATATACAGATCAAACTAATGAGCTAAACCTGCAGATTTTATTTCAGACAGTTTGAAAATGAGCTGTTATCCTGTTCAGTTTTCACACATAACAAGACTTTTGACAAAGAATTACAAATGGTAGCATTACAAACAATGACAAATAAACTGCAATGCTATACTAAATTTTAAAAAAATAAACAAAACAAAATTGATGTGTCAGTTTTGCAAATTCTTGACAGTTAATGTCTAAATATAAAATCAATTATGCAAAATTGCTGTCAATTTTCAGAGCAACAGTTTTTCTACTAACAGTTATTTCCTATAACGAAACTTAAAGTTCCACTGATGCATAAATACTGAAGATCAAAATTAATACCTTGTACTGCAAAATAAAATGATAATAATGAAATAGAATTAATGAATTAATATAAAGGTAAAAATATCGAAATCACAGATAAAAATAAAATAAATGACAGGTAAACATAAATGTTTAAATATTTATTAGAGCTATATGCAGCAAAATAATTTTATTACAAAGTATATAAAATGTAAATATAACTAATTTATATTTTTGAAACTAGTAGCATTTTTGCAACTTCAATATAAAAAAAATTATGTTTTTAATTTATGTTCATTAGTCTAATATGATATAACTTATGTTCTAAGAATTTTAAATTACACAGGAAATAATTAAAATAAAAAGGGATAAAAAGTCAATGAGAAATTGCAAAATTATCTAAATTTTGGTACAAGAAATATATGACTATCATACAGATGTACAAAAGTAAATTTTAATTTTTTTTTAGCAAGCAAAAAGTTAGGTTTGGGTTTTTTCCCCTCTGTAATGATTTCTGAGTATAATTCCTTAACAAAATACAGAACACAATATACTAGTATGAAAATTTTAATACTACACTGGAAACAAAACAAAGCAATGTAAATAGAGGTAGAACACTCATAAAAAAAATTTAACATGAGCAACAAAGCTAAAAGTGTTGAAAACAAAGTCATTCACTTATCTCCCCAAACTGACAAAAATTTTGCAAAATAATTAGATAGAAATGATAACATAAAAATTTATATGATATTTTCATTTCATTCATTAGATAAAAAAAAATGGATGAAATATGCCGCTTTTAAGATTTCATTGAATAAATTCAATACTTTAAATCTATCTTAATTGCAGAAATATATTCACATTCATATAAAATAAAACAAACGCAACTAATTCGATAAAATGATATTCAACTGAGACACATGCTTATGCAATCCAAATTTTTTTAAAAAAATACTTTTTGACATACCGTAAACATATACATTGATTGATAAAGTTGTGTTAGAATATAAAACAACAAAGGTGAAAAGAAATCTGTTAACATACTACGTCCAGTTGTATAAGCCACTTACTTACCTTTTCATCTAATTGCGATTCAAATCAAAACAAATGTGTTGCATCTTTATATTCTTCTAGTCATTGACAGAGTTATGTCGTGTATAAAAAAACAATTGTTGTGTACCCTCCTCAAGACGTATGGAGTTAATGAAAACAAAAACGATAAACCGAAACCGGATCAACGATCTTTCGTTCTTCCGGTGTAATGTTAATCTGTGTGCAGTAGTGATCTTCAAAGTAAGTTCCGCGAAATTCTGGTATATACTCCACGAGTAAAAATAAAATTCAAGAAGAAAATTATTAATTGGCGTGTAAAATAGAGTCACTTTTTACATGGAGTTTCTGTGACCATGAGTGTCTAAAGCCGTGTTTCACAAAGCAGTTTCGCACGTTTCACTGCCAGGATTTTGAAAAAAGGCGGCACTGCCAAACTTTTTTTTAAAAGTAATTTCCCGTAACTTTCACTTCCTTGCTTACGCGAGCTTAGGAGCCATTGGAAGAGATTCACTACAGTAGAGATTAGCCTCAACAAAAGTGAGAAAAAAGTACATCCGTGTTTTATGACATGTTTCGGGGCCAATGAAAAGAATGAGGTAGAATGAGAATGTGAAAGAAAATATTCTCTCTCAAAGGAAAATTGTGAAAAACTTGTGGCAGTTTGATTTCGGAACTATTTATTTAATTTACTATATTTACACAGATATAACAAAAATCGGAAAATGTTCATTCCCTGTTTCAACAGCTTTTTACTTCTGATTCTAATTTTTGTCTTTGCAAAATTCTTAATTAAAAACTTGTCAGTAAAAAAATATATGGGTCAAACTTCTAATGAGATTAATATTAGAATTATAATCAACAAATACAGGGTGCAAAAAATTTCAGTTATATTAATATTTCTCATAAATTGTTCAGACATTTTCACTTATACAAATTGCTGAATTATATATGCATTATTACGATTACTTTAAGAATTGTCTAGCTTTACTTATCATCAAAGTGATTAATAAATTATTAGTTCGTAAATTTGGTATAAAAAGCCTTAAAGATATTGCTTCCAAGACTCGATTAGGGAAAACTTCAATAACGTGGGCTGGGTTTTCCGCCGCCAAATCCTCTTTTTCTGGCCAAAGGTGGATCGCCAAGGCATAAACGAGAGGAACCGGTTTGCAGTAACCATATACGATTTGTTTCTCCTCGCAGAATAAGCTCTTCGTAGTAATACACTGCATTTCTGATAATCGTTTAAAGCTCATGTGCTCTGGAAATATTACCAGTGAAGTTTCAGCAGTAGTTTTACCTATTTCTCGAATTCACTTTGAAAAAAAAATTTTAATCAAAATCAGATTTAATCAGATCTTTCTCAATTAAGTTAAATTTTTCAGTTTTTTTTTCAAAGCAAAGAATTATTATTTAAATACGAAGGTAAATTACATTAATTTTATAAATACAAGACATACATGTCAAATTATAAGTAGTTTTAATTTTTTGCCGGTTCTAAGGAAAGAAATTATTTATCTAATCCAGAAATTTCAGATATCTTATTATTCTAAATCTATTTTTTTTTTTTCTATCATTATCTTAGTTTCTAAAGGAGATATCCACTCATGTTTTTTCGAAATATTCAAATACTTCATTGAATTTTCCTCCATTATATTTATTCAGAGCTGATTTATTATATTCAACAAAGATTATTTCCTACTGAGGTTTTCTTTTTTTTTTCATCGTTATAGTTAAAAGATACAATTTGAAAGCGAATACATACTTGCAATAGTGTATTTTATTTTACATTTTCCATTATTTTTTTCGCTTATAGTTGTTCGGAAAAATAGTTATCTGCGAAAAAATTATTGATATTACATGTTAGTGAATAGTATAAGAAAATTCTTTTCTGCTCCAAATAATAAATCCTGATTTATCCACGCACAAAATATAGAATCCTTAGCAACCGAAACATCACGACTCTTAGAACATCGGATTTATTGAAAGGGGTGATCGTAAAATGATATCTTATCTGCACCACTTGACTGAACAGGAAATATAAATATATTTATCAAATTAACATGTCAAAATTTTAGCATTTTTATAAAATAAATTAAACAAAAAAAAAACAAACTAGAATTTGCTAATGTTTTTTTGTGTGCGAAATTCCGTTGTTCCTTATAATCCTACATGGTTTTTATTATTGTATCAACTTAAGAAAAACTTTATTAAAGCTCTTGAATTATTTAATAAAACACTTTTATATACATCTGTGTACATAAAATTTTATGTACACAGTAAGATTTTATGTGCAATTTTTTTTTTCTAAATAGGTATAAGATGTAAGCATTTTTTTCAATGAAAATGAGTGATTTTCATTTAGAAAAATTTATATTTCAGTATTTGAACCATGTACAACTACAATTATACTAAAAATTATAATTGACATAGTTTAAATAATCATGTAAACATAAAAATAGAATTTGCATTCATATAGTGATGAGGTATCAAAATTTATGTGTTCCTTAATTCATTGTTTTCTTATAAAAGTCTTAATAAACATTTAAAAACTTGTAAATCTCAAAAACTCAGAAAACTATTTTAAGAATATTTTATTATTACTAAAGGTTGAACATTATATCAACTGCGAAATTTTAGAGAATGAAAATGCTGAAAAAATAATGTGTTTAACTTTGTCTTAATGTGTGTGTTAACCTTTTTCCTTGCAAAACAAAAAATAATGTTTTAATTTACACGATTTAGATTTTTTCAGAGATTATAGCCAATTTTTAAAAAGTGATAGCATAAAATTTAGTTTTGCTTATAGACCACAGCCGATAAAAATATGGTTAATTTCAGAACTTAAAATAAAAATAAGTAGTAAAAAAATAGAGATTTTGTTTTAAAAAGTGATTATATATATATATATATATATATGTAAGGATAATTAAATTGGATTAAAAATTAAATTCCCTATCTAGTAATTCACTTTTATATTACCTCCTCACCTCTTCAAGTATCAAACTATTGACCCATTTATTTCTTCCGAACATATAGCCTAGCCAATAAACATGTCTAATTCCAGATAGTTATATTTAATAGCCTTATATGTCAGCATTAACTTTCAAGAGCACTCATGGATGCCCCAATCGGTGTTTTAAGTATTTAACCCACTTAAGATATTCGGTGGCGTTCTTTTTTCCCTCTCTCTGCATCTTGCGTCAGATGATGTCTAACTTTAATCAAATAAAGACCTTTAATAAAACTAAGTCTGTTTCTGACTTCAAATCATGTCAGAAATAAAGCCGGCAGGATTCCTGAAAATGCATTTCAGAATTTAAACTTAAATGCATTCTTAAAATTAAAACGAACGCCAACGACCGTAATAAATGCTATGGAGAATTTGAAGGAACTCCGACGGCGCTATACCTCTTGGTTGAAAACGTCGGGTTGCCGGAATTAAAAGGAACTCTATGGTACGGAAGGAGAAGAAACGCGCTATTAATCCCCGGTAGAACATCGCTCTTACCGCCAAGGAACTAGAATCATCGTCTTTTCCTAACAAAATTTCAGAAATTTATGTTTCAAAAATGGAGGCAAAGAACGAAAATAAAACTAAGCAAGAAGAGAATATAGATGCAGATGAAGAAAAATTAAAACAACCTATAACCATTAAAAAAAAATGATATTCGATTTAAATCTACACAGATTTTTTCCAAAAATATAACCGGAAACCAAAAAGAATTCCTTAGAAATTTTGAAGTAGGGACTTTGATATAACAGAAAACAGAAAATCTTATTTATAACCGTTAGTAGAGGGGAGATGTGAAGACTTACATCAAATCACAACGATCCCAAAAAAGATTTTACGAACTGAAAAATAATTTAATTCAATTCGGAACACAAGTAAATCCAGCGGAGATTCATTTAAATTATCTAAAAAAAAAAAACAAAAGCCCACATAAAATTTTCACAGAATAAAAGAAATCGCACCCCGGATAAACAGGGGAAAAAAAAGAAAAAAAGAATGTATGTTTTAATTTTTTATAATATGTTGTGTTATAAAATCTTTATATTCTTTTATATTTTAACTGAGAAAACAAAGTGTATGGGTTTTTTGCATACAAAATTTTGAGAAATTTAATATACTTCTCATAATTTTATCTTAAGATGTCGAATGAATTAACATTTATGATAGAAATTGGGGTTTTAAAGTTGAAAGATATAAATTAAGTTTTTGAAAATTTTTTAATGTACTAATACTAGTGATGTTTTTTTTTATAAAAAACAAAAATAAACCCGTTGCATTCTGTTTTCCATGAATTTTTGTTTTGTTAATTATTTTATTCACAGTAACCTTATTGCACGTCATTTTAATTTTTTTCATTTTGAAAGGGGTTTTTCTAAAACCGGCCATATATCAAGATTCACCTCAAAATTTTTCTTCTTATCTAAATTAAAATTAATTTAATAACGAACTTATTTTTGGATATTGTACAGTGGATGGAGAATAAAATCATTATAATTTTGTATATGTCTTGAAACTTTAAAAGGGAAAAACGTTTTTAGTTTGATATGTACACCTCTTTTTGTTTTCTTTTTAGCATCCCTAAACATCTGTGATTTGATCACGCAGATTTCTCAAGAGATGTGTTCTAAAATAAGTAGTGTGATACAGTTTATATTAGTAAATGTGTGTAAGAAAAAATAAAAATTTTGTCTATGAAACGAAAACTTAGAAGGTTACAGAGATTTAAAAAATTGTATGCGATTTGTGTTAAGTTACAGTGAATATTGTGGAAATTTTACATAAACACAAAGGTGATGATAGAAGAGATCCACATTTCCGACTCACAATTATTTAAAGAGCTTTTTTAATCTTATATTCTTTTATTCCTATATTCTTATAATTTTTATACTTTTTTTTTATATTCTTATAGTTTATAACGCATATGAAATAAAATATTGTTTATTGTGTTGAATAGGGTATAATTTTTTACACCGTTTTCTATTATTAATAATTTATTTATTAGTGTCTACATTTTTTTTTTTCTTTTTAAAAAAAGTATGTCATGTATCAAAAAATTTTTTGTGTAACACTATAAGGTATTATACGATGGGCCAAAAGGAGATTTTTCAAAATTAGTATTTTTAAATTTGATGATACCATGTATTTTTATATCTACTATCTTATTGTTTGATATGATATTATTTTCTAATATAAATTTTTTTGAAAAAATTATCTGCTAGCTGTAATACGAATCTATTATTATGAAGGAATAAGAGGAAACGGAGCTCTTATTCTTTTTAATTTGGTAAATTTTTTTAAATTCAAAATTAAATTTTTTTCAATTAATATTTTGGGAAATTATTTCTTGTTTGTTGTTATAATTTTGTTTATTTTGAGCAATTTGATTTTATATTCCTTTTTTCATAAATATTTTCTGTGTGTAAAATGCGTTTCCCAAAATTTTTATGTATTTTTTCTATATGTTGAAAATTTGGGTTTTTAAAGAGAGAAAAAACCCCGCCAATACTCAATTTTAAAATTGGGGGGAAATGTAAGGATAATTTAAAATTTGATTAAAAAAATTAAATTCCCCATCTAGTATTCACTTTTTTATTACCTCCTCACCTCTTCAAGTATCAAACTAATGACCCATTTATTTCTTTCGAACATATGGCCTAGCCAATAAACATGTCTAATTCCAGATCGTTATATTTAATAGCAGCATTAATAATGTCAGCATTAACTTTCAAGAGCACTCATGGACACCACGATCGGTGTTTTAAGTGTTTAACCCACTTAAGATATTCGGTGGCGTTTTTTTTCCCTCTCTCTGCATCTTGCGTTAGATGATGTCTAACTTTGATCAAATAAAGACTGACACAAATTCTGTCTCTAAAATCATGTCATATATATGTGTGTTAGGGGAAAGATGTGCACGTTATCGACCTTCCCATATTCCAATGACGTAATGCCAAAAAAAAGCGCCACCAGGACAAGGCGGTTCGAGAAAACGAGTAAACGGGGACGAAGAGGGAGATTGCCAGGGCGGGAGGAGCGAAAAAGGAAAAAAGAACGAGGGGGCAGCAACGAAACGCCTCGTGGAATCCACGACTTACCTTAAAACGATGTTTTTGATTACTTTTTTCTTTTTACCCTCCCTTGTAAATAACCCCAATAAATGTATGTTTAACTCAATCTGGCCGTTGCACCTTGTATGGGGGGGTCGGCCCTTTTCCCTTTTAAATTTTAAAAACCCCCAGAAAACCGAAGCAAAAAAAAAAAAAGATGATGCAAGAAAAGGGGGCTTTTAACGTGTTTTATGGGATTTGACGATTTTCTTCAATTTAATATGCATTTCAACGTGTTTTATGTGATTTGACGATTTTCAATTTAATGTGCTTTCCAATGTGTTTTATGTGATTTGACGATTTTCTTCAATTTAATGTGCGTTCCAACGTGTTTTATGTGATTTGACGCTTCCCTTCCATTTCAAGTGTTGTGTGAAATTTCAAGATGAAAATTCATTTGTGAAGAAATTTATTCGATAATTTGCCGGCATCGAGATTTTCTTCAACACTATTTACTTTTTGGGAAAAAATTCAACAAGAAAGCGTTGTGTGCAAAGGTTTTCCGTGAATTTTTATTTCCATTATTCTTTTACAGACTCTCCGTGATTGTGAAAACATATTATAAAACTGCTAATAACTGAAACATATTTTTTTAAACTTATACAACTTCTACTAGGGAAATTTTTTTTCTAGACTGTTATCCTTTTTTATGCGTATTAATTTTTTTTTTTCTATGTTGAAAGATTTTTTCTCATATATCATTTAAGTGATCTGAAAATATTTGTATATTTTTTATTTTGGGTTTTATTTAAGTGATTTATTAAGTCTTATTTAACACTGAATAATCCCCTTAGCGCAAGCATTGAAATTTCAAAATAAAATGTAAAATTATTGTATTCTGTTATTTTTTAAAGATCACCCATTCAGTAGGACTTCTAGAGAACAATTGCGAAATTTTACGGGGTTTTCCCCCGACTTTGATATAAGGGCTACCCGCCCTTAAAAAAAAATTAAACCTACCTGTTTTTCTGTTTGAATTTACAACTAGAAACAAAAAAGGAACTGCCAAAAACTTTGTAATAATATTTTGCTTTACTAGCTGATTTATCCATTTTTTAGACTAAACTCAATACACGAGGGGTAGGAAGCCCCCCGCGGGTTGCAGAAAATTCCCTTTTCTTTCCCCACTTTCTAAAAGAAATTTTGACGCCCTATTTCGCAAAAAGATCTATCTGGGCTTTTTTTTAAAGACTTACTTCAAACTCTTCGTTCTTTCAGTGCAGATGATCAAAACAATTGAACATTTTTTTCTATGTGGAAGAAAAATTTAACGTTTTCCCAATAAAACTATGGTTTCCTAGGAGCGGCCCGCCTTTTTTGCTTGTAACATTAATGAATGACGTCACTAAAACGTTGCCTGTGTAAACAGATAGGCGTGGTTTCCCAGAGGCGGTGGATGGGGCGGAATGAAAGTAGCGGCACACG